>JAXLNO010003855.1:0-50952 GCA_038087875.1 Malacoraja senta
CTTACCCCTTATTCTTAAACTGTGGCCCCTGGTTCTGGAATCCCCCAACATCGGGAACATGTTTTCTGCCTTTAGCGTGTCCAAGCCCTTAATAATCTTATCTGTTTCAATAAGATTCCCTCTCATCCTTCTAAACATCAGAGTATACAAGCCCAGCCTCTCCATTCTCTCAACATATGATAGTCCCGGTATCCTGGGAATTAACCTTGTAAACCTATGCTGCACTCCCTCAATAGCAAGAATATCCTGCACACAATACTCCAGATGTGGTCTCACTAGGGCACTATACAACTGCAGAAGGACCTGCAGTGGGGGTGTCAAATGGGATAGTGGAGGATGGAGTTAAAGGGAAAGAGAGTAAAGGGATGGTTAATGACCCCAGAATTAACAGGAAAGAAAGCTCACAAAGGGATAGGAGAGTATGGCCAAGTGTAATAGGGATCGATGTGAAACGTAAGATGCGTAAGGAATTAAAAGTATTGTATATGAATGCGCGAAGTATAAGAAGTAAAGTAGATGAGCTTGAGGCTCAGTTAGAGGTTGGTAGATATGACATTGTGGGGATTACTGAGACGTGGCTGCAGGAGGATCGGGCCTGGGAACTTAATATTCAGGGTTATACATCCTATAGAAAGGACAGGTAGGTGGGCAGAGGAGGGGGGGGGGGTAGCTCTGCTGGTGAGGGATGGAATTCAGTCCTTTGCGAGGGAAGACGGACTGACGAGGTAGAGTCACTGTGGATTGAGTTGAGGAATTGTAAAGGCAAGAAGACACTAATTGGTGTTATTTACAGACCCCCAAATAGTAGCCTGGATGTAGGGTATAAGTTGCAGCAGGAGTTAATACTGGCATGTAACAAAGGTAATGCCACTGTGGTGATGGGGGATTTCAATATGCAGGTAGACTGGGAAAATCAGGTTGGTTCAGGAAGGACCCCAAGAAAGAGAGTTTGTAGAATGCCTCCGAGATGGATTCTTAGAGCAGCTTGTAATGGAGCCGACCAGAGAAAAGGCAATTCTGGATTTAGTGTTGTCCAATGAACCAGATATGATAAGAGAACTCGAGGTAAAGGAACCGCTTGGAGGTAGTGATCATAATATGATTAGTTTTAATCTGCAATTTGAGAAGGAGAACGTTAAATATTAAGTGGCAGTGATGCAGCTGAACAAAGGGGACTATGAAGGCATGAGAGGGGAGCTGGCCAAAGTAGACTGGAAAGGGATCCTAGCAGGAATGACGGTGGAACAGCAATGGCAGGAATTTCTGGGCATAATCCGGGAGACGCAGGATCATTTCATTCCAAAAAGTAACAAAGATTCTAAGGGGAGTAGGAGGCAACCGTGGGTGACAAGAGAAGTTAGTGATAGAATAAAACTAAAAGAAAAGATGTATAACACAGCAAAGAGTAGCCGGAAGCCAGGGGATTGGGAAACTTTTATAGGACAACAGAAGGAAACAAAACGGGCAATAGGGGCTGAAAAGATGAAGTACGAGGGGAAGCTGGCCAGGAATATAAAGAAGGACAGTAAAAGCTTCTTTAGATATGTTAAGGGGTAAAGAGTAGCAAAGTCAAATGTGGGTCCCTTGAAGGCAGACACGGGTGAAATTATTATGGGTAACAAGGAAATGGCAGAAGAGTTGAATAGGTACTTCGGATCTGTCTTCACTAAGGAAGACACAAACAATCTCCCAGATGTACTGGAGGACAGAGGATCTAAGGGGGTAGAGGAACTGAAAGAAATTTTCATTAGGCGAGAAATAGTATTGGGTAGGCTAATGGGACTGAAGGATGATAAATCCCCTGGGCCTGATGGTCTGCATCCCAGGGTCCTCAGGGAGGTGGCTCTAGAAATAGTGGATGCATTGGTGATCATTTTCCAATGTTCAATAGATTCAGGATCAGTTCCTGTGGATTGGATGATAGCTAATGTTATCCCACTTTTCAAGAACGGAGCGAGAGAGAAAACGGGGAATTACAGACCAGTTAGCCTGACTTTGGTGGTGGGAAAGATGCTGGAGTCAATTATTAAAGAGGTAATAATGGGGCATTTGGATAGCAGTAAAAGGATTAGTCCAAGTCAACATGGATTTATGAAAGGGAGATCATGCTTTAGTAATCTTCTGGAATTTTTTGAGGATGTGACAAGTAAAATGGATGAAGGGGTGCCAGTGGATGTAGTGTATCTAGACTTTCAGAAAGCCTTTGATAAGGTCCCGCACGGGAGACTGGTGACTAAAATTAGAGCACATGGTATTGGGGGTAGGGTGTTGACATGGATAGAAAATTGGTTGGCAGACCGGAAACAAAGAGTAGGAGTGTACGGGTCCTTTTCAGAATGGCAGGCAGTGGCGAGTGGAGTGCCGCAACTGTTTACCATATATATTAATGATTTGGAAGAGGGAATTAGGAGCAACACTAGCAGGTTTGCGGATGATACAAAGCTGGGTGGCAGTGTGAACTGTGAAGAGGATGTTAGGAGGTTGCAGGGTGACCTGGACAAGTTGAGTGAGTGGGCAGATGCGTGGCAGATGCAGTATAATATAGATAAATGTGAGGTTATCCACTTTGGCGGCAAAAACAAGGGGGCAGATTATTATCTCAATGGGGTTAGGTTAGGTAAGGGGGAGGTGCAGCGAGACCTGGGCGTCCTTGTACACCAGTCACTGAAAGTTGGCTTACAGGTACAGCAGGCAGTGAATAAACCTAATGGAATGTTGGCCTTCATAACAAGAGGATTTCAGTATAGGAGTAAAGAGGTTCTTCTGCAGTTGTATAGGGCTCTGGTGAGACCACATCTTGAGTATTGTGTACAGTTTTGGTCTCCTAATTTGAGGAAGGACATCTTTGTGATTGAGGCAGTGCAGCGTAGGTTCACCAGATTGATCCCTGGGATGGCGGGACTGTCATATGAGGAAAGATTGAAAAGACTAGGCTTGTATTCACTGGAGTTTAGAAGGACGAAGGGGATCTTATAGAAACATATAAAATTATAAAAGGACTGGACAAGCTAGATGCAGGAAAAATGTTCCCAATGTTGGGCGAGTCCAGAACCAAGGGCCACGGTCTTAGAATAAAGGGGAGGTCATTTAAGACTGAGGTGAGAAAAAACGTTTTCACCCAGAGAGTTGTGAAATTATGGAATTCCCTACCACAGAGGGCAGTGGAGGCCAAATCACTGGATGGATTTAAGAGAGAGTTAGATAGAGCTCTAGGGGCTAGTGGAGTCAAGGGATATTGGGAGAAGGCAGGCATGGGTTATTAATAGGGGACGATCAGCCATGATCACAATGAATGGCGGTGCTGGCTCGAAGGGCCGAATGGCCTCCTCCTGCAACTATTTTCTATGTTTCTACGACCTCTTTGCTCCTATACTCAACTCCTCTTGTTGTGAAGTTCAACATGCCATTCGTTTTCTTCACTGCCTGCTGTACCTGCATGGTTACTTTCATTGACTGATGAACAAGGACCCCCCAGATCCTGTTGTACTTCCCCTTTTCCCAACTTGACACCATTTATATAATAATCAACCTTCCTGTTTTTTGCCACCAAAGTGGATAACGGCACATTTATCCACATTAAACTGCACCTGTCATGCATCTGCCCACTCACCCAAACTGTCCAAGTCACCCTGCAAAGCATCCTCCTCACAGTTCACACTGCCACCCAGATTTGTGTCATCTGCAAATTTGCTAATGTTACTTTGATTCCCTTCATCTAAATCATTGATGTATATTGTAAATAGCTGCACAGAGCCTTGCAGTACCCAACTAGTCACTGCCTGCCATTCTGAAAGGGATCTGTTAATCCCTACTCTTTGTTACCTGTCTGCCAACCAATTTTCTATCCATTTAGCACTCTAGCCCCAATACCATGTGCCCTAATTTTGCCCACTAATCTCCTATGCGGGACATTATCAAATGTTTTCTGAATGTCCAGGTACACTACATCCACTGGCTCTCCCTTGTCCATTTTCCTAGTTACATCCTCAAAAAATTCCAGAAGATTAGTCAAGGATGATTTCCCCTTCGTAAATCCATGCTAACTTGTACCGATCCTGTTACTGCTATCCAAATGTGCCGCTATATCATCTTTTATAATTGACTCCAGCATCTTCCCCACCACCGATGTCAGGCTAACTGGTGTATAATTCCCTGTTTTCTCTCCCGCCTTTTTCAAAAAGCGGGATAACATTAGCTACCCTCCAATCCACAGGAACTGTTCCTGAATCTATAAAACATGCGTCCCGATTTCTATAGCCACTTTCTTAAGTACCCTGGGATGCAGACCATCAGGCCCTGGGGATTTATCAGCAAAATTTAAGGAATGACATTCTTGCTATTGAGGGAGTGCAGTGTAGGTTTACAAGGTTAATTCCCGGGATGGCAGGACTGTCATATGCTGAGAGAATGGAGCAGCTGGGCTTGTACACTCTGGAGTTTAGAAGGATGAGAGGGGATCTCATTGAAACATATAAGATTGTTAAGGGCTTGGACACACTAGAGGCAGGAAACGTGTTCCCGATGTTGGGGGAGTCCAGAACCAGGGGCCACAGTTTAAGAATAAGGAGTAAGCCATTTGGAACGGAGACGAGGAAACAGTTTTTCTCACAGAGAGTGGTGAGTCTGTGGAATTCTCTGCCTCAGAGGGCGGTGGAGGCAGGTTCTCTGGATGCTTTCAAGAGAGAGCTAGATAGGGCTCTTAATAATAGCGGAGTCAGGGGATATGGGGAGAAGGCAGGAACGGGGGGTACTGATTGGGGATGATCAGCCATGATCACATTGAATGGCGGTGCTGGCTTGAAGGGCCAAATGGCCTACTCCTGCACCTATTGTCTATTGTCTATTCAGTCCCATCAGTCAACCCAACACTATTTCCTGCCTAATGTGGATTTCCTTCAGTTCCTCCGTCACCCCAGATCCTCTGGCCACTAGTACATCAGGAAGATTGTGTCCTCCTCAGTGAAGACGGATCCAAAGTACCTGACATTTCTCCTCTGAGGGTTGAGAATCTTTTGAGTTCTTTACCCTCCGGAGCTGTGGGTGGAGAACCATTCAGTATATTCAAGGGTTAGCCAGCTAGAATTTTACACTGTGGGAAAATTGAGGTTTATGGGGATTAGGTAAATATTTAGATCAAAGATGAAATCAGCCATGATCACGTGATAGAATGAATAAGGCTCAAGAGCTGATTTTATGTAATATAAGTTTCCAATTATCCAATTCTACAACTTGCAATTCTAATGACATGTAACAATATGTTTTGAAGGTGTAGATTAAAAGGAACAAGTCAGTGCTTCATTGCCCATAGGTCCATTTATCTTAAAGACAATTAAAATAATTTTACTTATATCTGAAAATCACTGAAATCATCAAATCATTTCCAGCAGAAAATAAAAAATGGTAAACTTTTAAAAACTATATTTTTCACCATGAAGTTCCGTTTTTAATGCTTATCACACCTCTGGTCGTCTTGCTGAATAACTCTAAACTTGCTTGCTATTATAACTCTAAATCAGCTTGCTATTTTGTTAATCAAATATGTCCGGGAGGCAAACATAGAGAATCATTACTCTTGTATCATGCCGCTTCTGTTTCTTATGGCATCAAACATCTAATTGGCCAGTTAGATGAGTGGATGATGTTGCTTTGTGTGTAATGTGTCTGTAGACAAGTGAATCTGAATCTGCAGAGGAACTGCACAGCCGCCTGATGAAGTGGCGAGAAATGGTTTATAAGCCAACACCGAGCCATGAGAACGATGAGAGGACTGTCATGGAATTAAGGATGAAGCAACTTGAGGAAGAAAGAGAAGGTAAATTGCGGTGCTCTCTGGTTCTCACTTGGAACGAATCATACAGTTTACTTTGTTTTAATTTAAAATATTTAAGAAGTGAATGACTTGCTTAGTGATCTTGATGACTTGAAAGACGAGTGCACCTCTACTTACTAGCACTGCACTAGCTAAATTATGCTGTGACTTAATTGATATTCACCTGCTCAGAAGTGTCGATGCGCAATTCCTGTGGAATATGATTTGCCATTGATCATTCCTACCTTCCTATGCAACCTTTACCATTGCACAATAGTGAATGTTTGGCCTACTTTGCATGAGGCCATAAATTATTGTGTTTAAATGATCTTTGTTGCTTTGCATGTTGAGTCAAATTTCATTTGAATATAACATCCTTTGCAAATCACAAAACTCCAAATCACAAAACAGATGGGAAAATTATTTTTGCCACAATCATTTCACTTTTAATATTTGCTAATGAGTTAGTTGGCAAATGCATTAGCATATAGTTTACATCCCACCCTCCCCAGAACTGATATTCGGTTTATTTTTACGCCCAAGTATTCCTGTCCCTCGTTGAAGTAAAAAATTATCTTGCTATTGACAAGCTAATGATTGCTGTGTGTCTTGCCTGTTTGTGTCTATAAGCCAGTGACATTTCTTCCGAGTGGTTTCCCCAAGGTAGATTAATTGTAGAGACAGAATATTTATGAAGATAGTTGTGCTGATTTTGAGGTTGTTGTAATGTTTAAATGTTTTTGGTTATTATATTATGAACGTTGGAACTTTGGATTTTGGACTTGACTTTGGAAATCATGAAGTTTTCCCATGGTTTTGAATACTGATACAAACTATGCTGCTTTGCAGCCTTCTCCACAACAATCCAGGGAAATCTACTTGAATGGATGAAATGTCCTGGATTTGCAAACTGGTTACATCTGCTATCCATAATCTGATGGCCCCTAAAATTAAAGATTTGGATGATTTCTTGCATAAATATTTCATAATACAATCCACTTTAAAATAATTGTAATTAAAATACTTCTGTATTTCATTGGACATCTTAATTTGGATCTGATACTTATTTCGTTCTAATTAAAATATGTAAATGCTGATTAAACATATCGCACAATGCGAGGCTAATTCGACCAACGAGAGTGTTGTCCGATCGTAAGCAGCAAGGGAGTTGAATGTGTTCTTTGGTGTTTGGAGCAATTAGGGGTGACCTTATTCAAAATTCTAAACATCTCAATGGAGCATGCCCGTGAAGATGTTGACATGTTTCCATTTGTGCGTGAGTGTTGAACATGTGGATAGACACAAAATACTGGAGTAACTCAGCGGGTCAGAGCAGCATCTTTGGAGAAAAGGAATAGGGGGTGTTTTGGGTTGGAACCCTAGATACAAGATAAAGGGACACTGAGATGTGTAGGAATTTCCCATTGTGAAGGGTGGTGAATCGCTGGAATTCTGTACCCTGAAAATTTGTTTAGGCTGAATTTTCTCCCCTTGTTCCATCCATTTGTTCAGAACAAATGTTGCTTGTTAGCTGCTACAAGCTTTCTTTTATTTGTGAATCGCTTTAGTCCTTGGTTCTTTTACACCCTTAAGCCTCTCATGGCTGCTTATAATTACTTACAGCAATGCTGAATTGTTTCCGTAATTAGTTTATGATGACAACAGATGGTTCAAAATATTTTGCCTAGTATGATGATGTAATTAGAATCCGAGTTGTGCAGCACAGGAATGGGCCTTTCATCTCACCATGTCCATGCTGATTTTTGTTTCCCATCTACACTTATCTCATTTGCCTGCTTTATAAATGTCTCCTTCTATGCTTTGCCTATTACGTGTTTGTCTAAAATTACTTTAAAAATGTTGTAATTGCATTTGATTCTGCCTCCTTTGGCAGCGAGTTCCAGATATAAAGCCCTCTCGGGGGAGAGAAATAAACTTTCCCTCAGATCGCCTTTACAACTCCCTCTTCTCACCTTAAACCTATGTTCTCTTGTTTTGTAACTCTACCATGGAAAAAAGATTTTGGCTCTACCCTGCCTCACATAATCTTACATACTTCTATCAGGACCCACCTTAACTTTCTCACTCCGGGGAAAAAGAGTCCCATCTATCCAGTTTGTCCCCATAACTAAAGTTCTCCAATCCAGGCAACATCCTTGTGAATTTTCTCTCCATTTTCTCCAAATCTATCGCTGATCAGACTGTAGAAGGGGCCCAACCTGAAACATCACCTTTCCATGTTACCGGAGATGCTGCGTTACTCCAGCACTTTGTGTCTGTTTTTGTAAACCAGCCTCTGCAGTTCATACATAGTGTGCTGACAGGAACTGCACACAATCCTTCAAGTGTTGCCTAACTCGTGTTTTGTAAAGTTGCAATAAAACATCCCAACTCTTATATTCTATACCCACAGCTACGACGGCAAACATGCCATATGCTTTCTTCACCAGTCTGTTGCCCTGCTACATTTTGAGAACTTTGGATTTGGACCTCTAAGTCTCTATTCATCAACATTCATCAGTGCCCTGACCTAAGTCCTACAACCATTTTTACTTCCCAAATTCTATCTGCCTGTGCTCCGCCCAACTTTCCATCTCATCTATATCCTGCTGTAACCTTGGACAAACCTCTTCGCTCTCCATAAACCACCAATTTTCATGTCATCTGCAAGCTTACATCCTACATTGTGATCCAAGCTGTTATTACCAAACAGAAATCTCAGCTGTGATCCCCGTGGTATCACAATAATCACAGATTTCCCATCAGAAAAGTATCCTTCCATCACTGCCTCCTATTTAGATCCAACTGGCTAGCCCACCTTGCATTGCATGTGCACAAATCTTCTGCACTCACCTACCATGTGGGACCTGATGAAATGAATGCCCTAGTAATGTACTAAAATGATTAGTAGAATCCAGTTAAAGCTATCGCTCATTTTCCAAAATTATTATAAACCCCAACTAAAATATACTTTAATTGAATTCTTTAGTTAATTCAGTAATCTAATCATTTTATAACATTTAGCTCTGCATTAAACATGCAGTTAAATTTCCAATTACATACTTTAGAGTGAGTTTTTATGAATACGCAAGTTTCACTGAAAGACTAGGAGGTTTATTTAACACAGGCAAGTGGGGTAAATATAGATGGCATGATAGTCGGCACAGACACATTGGATGGAAAAGGGCATGTTTCTGTGTTGTACAACTCTTTGGACTATTTAGTAGTGAAAGGGAACACTGTTTTTAACCATCGTTTATTCCATCCATTACCTGATGTAAGTAAAATGAACCAAACTTCCTGATAACTTTTCAATGTGAAAGGATTTATTTTCCCTCTCTATTTACATTGGTAATTGCAAAGGTAAAACACTTACCTTTTTGTCCAAATGACCATGAATGACACAGGCTTCACTCAGTTTATTAATGGATTTGCAGGTTAAATGACAAATCTGCCTCTCCTGGAAAAAATACTGAAATAATATCAATACATAAATGAGTATTGGTATTAGTTGTCTCTGGAATACCAGTGATGTAAATTTAGCTTTGTTTCTGCAAGCTTTTAAAACTTAAAGCCACCAGCCAGCTGCAAGGTGTTTTAGCCCAGTCAGAAACTAACACCTTAACTTGGGGAAGCCACAAGTTAGCGATGGTCACTGGGGTCCAATCAGTCTATATTTGTCTGTGTTCAATGCTGTCTTTCTGAATGACGTGTCTTCCTGTGGCACAAAACTGATTGAGGATGACTGGTTCTTTCCTGGCTGCTCTGATCCAGATTTGATCTCAGAACTGCAGGAACTGGAGGAGGAACTGGGGGATCTTCAGAGACGAGGACAGGATCAATGATGGACAAAGCAGACCACGGCTGACCAAAAGCTTATGTGTATGTGCTCAGTCTGAAACTTTCAGTTTAAACTTTGATTTTATATATCTGTGGAAATTTAATGCTAGAGTTCACTCGACATTTTACGCTGTTATTAATTTTAAGCTTTGCCAAGGTTGAATAAAATATGTTTCTGTTTTGGGAGGGGGGGGGAGGCAGCACAGTGGCACAGTGGTAGAGTTGCTGCCTTACAGCACCAGATTCCCGGGTTCGATCCTGACCAGGGGTGCTGTCTGTACCGAGTTTGTACGTTCTCCACGTGGCCATATGGGTTTTCTCCGGGTGCTACTGTTTCCTCCAACACTCCAAAGGCGTACAGGTTTGCAGGTTAATTGGCTTTGGTAAAACTTGTAAATTGTCCCTAGTGTGCAGGATAGTGTCCGGGGTGATCGCTGGTCGCCCTGGACTCATTGGGCCGAAGGGCCTGTTTCCTGCTGCATCTCGAAAGTCTAAAGCTTTCAGTAGTTTTGAGAATGGTAAATATATATTCAGAGTTGCTAAACTGAAAAAGCCTTCAACTCAATTTTCAGTGCCATTATAAGTTGGACTGAGATGGCTCGCCTCATACAATGAGAACGCATTATATCAAGCACATGTTCAATTTGTAATATTAAAAGTAAAATGACAAACAATAGAGACAGAAGTATACTTTTGGAAATCACTGACAAATCTGGAAAGTACAACAATATTTGTCATTTTACCGAATTTTCCCCTTTATATATAAACATTTGAATAGTTCAACATAAAGATCAGTTTTGGACATAATGGTCAAAAGGATGGCTTCTGGCATTGTGACAACCTGATCAATTTTAACTCCCAATTTTTATGTTTGGTGTTCATAATCATTGGGTTCCATCCAGTGTGCACAGTATTTCTGTCTCTGTTACTACCGATAATTTACGGATTTGTATTTTTCAAGGGAAGTATTTAAAATACATCAAAGCAAATTAGTAGAGCGTTCGTGAACTCATTTTAGCTTGATACCAAATAACTACATTTGGGAAATTTAAAGGGTTGATAATACAGCAACTTTGTTGTTCCGTGGTACAAATATATTGTGAATTCTTGTGCAAGGAAGTAAACGTTTCTATTATCATTTAGGATACTATTATTTATGAGGAAATAAAACTTTAAGTCACAAACAGAACATTTTCGTGTTTTATACCTTCTGGCCAAAGTACAGCAAGTGAAGATGTAAACTGAGCAATAGTTGAGCTGTGTGACTTCTCCAATACTTCCGATGTCAACAACTACTCCTTTGATGGTTGACCTGCCGCCAGTGTACAGATGACCACATTGGCAGCATATCTCCCCACAGCATCGATTGTCTTGTCTATTGACATCCATATTTTGTTGCATGCAACTGCATCTCTAATTTTCTGCACAACAATGTTGAAGTTGCTGTCAACATAATTTTTCTGTAATGGCTCGCTTGGTATATGTTCCTCTATGTATTTCTCTAAAAAACCTCTGAAAGGTTTGTTTTCCAATTTCCACTGTGGAATTCCAGCATCAATGAATGCCTTGCACAGATCACTTGAAAACTCAGATTTGCGACTGGAGCCAGCAGTAAATGTCGTGAGGAGACAAGCTTGGGTATTTCGCTTGGGTAGTCTACACCCCAGCGGTATCAACATTCTCTAATTGTATATAGTCTTCTCCCTCCTCCCCTTCCCAGCTCTCCTTCTAGTCCTACTGTCTCCGCCTCTTCCTTTCTTTTTCCCGCCCACCCACATCAGTCTGAAGAAGGGTCTCGTCCCGAAACATCGCCTATTCCTTTTCTCCATAGATGCTGCCTCACCTGCTGAGTTCCTCCAGCATTTTTTGTCCACCTTCGATTTTTCCAGCATCTGCAGTTCTTTCTTAACTAGATCTTGGAGAAGACTGAACCAGCAGGCAGTGGCACGAACGAACGAACAGCTGACTGTGGCGCCCCCGGTTTCGCCCCGGTGGTGGAAGTTTTCTTGTAAGTTATACTATGTTAACACGTTAATAATAAAATTAATATTAACGTGTTAACATAGAAAACGTCTGCTGAAGGTCATGACTTGCAGGGCCAACGTCCAGAAAACTGATGGAGTTGTGTTGTTGCAGAAACAAATGGGTGCTTTGAATATTGATAAAGAAAGTCTTCAGAATGAGAATAAAGAACCTCACACATCTTTAAGTAGGTGGACTGCTGAGCACAGTCAACTGCAGGGGAAGGTGAATGAGAATGAACTCACAACACATCTTGTGCGGGATCAGGCACAGGCATTCGACACTGAAAATTGTAGGCTTAAAGCAGAACTTGAAGAGATGAAGTCTGCATTTCAAAGTAAAGTTGGTGAATTTACAAGCCTTCAGGATCGATTGTCACAGAAAGAGGGGCTGATAACCTCATTAAACAAAGACGTAAATGATTTAAATGCTGCCACTGCGTAGCTTACATTGGAACTAGAAGAGATGTCATTGAATCAGCAAGCAAATTTACTGCAACAGCTCCAAGCCAAAACTTGAGCAGTTGGGCCAGATAATTTCAGGGTTGCAACATCAGGAGCAAGTTCTGGTGTGTGAAGCAGGTCAGCTCAAGCAGACTCTGCAAGAGAAAGATAAATCCCTGCAACAGCAGGGAGATGAGCCTGGACATCTCCAGAAGAAAGCTGCAGAACACCATGCTCTGGAAATGCAATCCATACAAAACATCAAACTTCCAAACTTCAAAGTCAAATCCAAGACTTGACCTTGAAAACTCACAAACTGAAGCACACCATCGAGGAGAGAGACTTGCTGCTGGCCTGAAAAGTGGAAGATTGTGTCAAACTCAGGACAGTCCATTCTGAAATGGACGACACCGTTTCACAACTTAAAGCGCAATTGGCAGCCGCCAGTTCTGAAGCTGAGAGGTTGAAATGTGTTATTAAGGAAAATAAATTGTCTCTCTCTCAAATAAAGGAGCACGCAGCAGCTTGCAAAGAGGAGGAGAGGCAGAGGCTTCTCTCCGAAGCTGATCGTATATCCACAGAGAAACAGAACCTGAACATTGCCTGTGAAAGTCTGAAGCATACACTGGATATCCTAACTCACGAGAAACAATAATATTCTCAACAGTTGGATTCACTGAAAAACTCCCAGATGGCACAGTTGTCAGAGTGGAAGACCAAGCACGACGAATTAAAGCACGAATATGAATCACTTTCGCAATCCAATGAAAATATTGGCGATGAGATGGATAAGATGAGGCAAATAGTTGAGACGGCAAGAAAAGAGAAACAGGAGGTGATGTTCAAGCTCAGCGATGTAGAAACCAAACGATAAAACATGGAGAGGCAGCTTGAGGAAGCTGGTGCCGAAAATGAAAAAATAAAGGACAAAATGAGAAAGTTTACAAAATCCAAACAGCAGCGAGTTCAGGAGGTTGAGGAAGAGATTGAAAGAATTAATAAATTGAGCAGGATACTAAATCTCAAGGTACTAAAGATGAAGCCATGACATTGCTCATTGATGGGACTTGTTCCTCAGGATGCATATGATGACTAAATATTTGTGATTTTATGTTATAATTTAAAAGATTCCAAGATAGACACAGCAAAGATATGTAGTAATCTTGTTTTGCATTCATGTGTGTATAAAGATTGAGCACTATTTACATTTTGTAGGAAAATGAAGAACTGGAAACCCTTCAGCAAGCAACACAGCAGGAGCGCACAGAGCAAGATCCATCCTCCTGCAAGAATGAATTGGCTGAGCTAAGGTTTGGTTCTACTTGGACTGGGATATCAGTGCCATTTCTATTGTGCCATACCATCAAATGGGAATATCTCTTGATTCTTTGGCCAGCTAACTATGAAGTGTTGGTGATGGTAGCAAACACGGCAGTTAATATTTGTAGGGTGGTGTCGTAAAGCCACAAATTATTCAACTCCTTGACAAAGGAGAATCCGTCTGGTTAAAGGAGGAAGACATTCTGTTGCGAATGGCTGAACGGCTTCCTTTAGTTTGTTTTAGATTAGTTTAGTTTAGAGAGAATTGAAATCCAAGCTGACTATCAACACGCATTTGGGATTGTTTCAGTTCAATAGGCTCCCATATGGCATATCATCAGCCCCAGTGATTTTTCAAGGGTTTATGACACAAATTCTAGACGGAATTGAAGGTGTGGTGCGTTACTTGGATGACATCCTCATCTCAGCCCCTGGCAGGCAGACACATGATGAAAGGTTGGAAGTGGTACTCAAATGCCTTGAGACACACAATGTAAGAGTGAAGGCACAAAAGTGTGAGTTCTTTCAGAACTAGGTAGACTACTTGGGTCATAAGATAGACAAGGATAGTCTACACCCAACCAAGGGTAAAGTCGATGTGATCAAGAACCCGCCCACTCCCAGAAACATATCTGAGATACGACCCTTTTTAGGATAAGTGCATTATTGTGGGAAGTTCGTGCCAAGTCTGTCCACCTGTTTACATCCCTTGAACGAGATCTTGAGAAAAGATGTACCATGGAAGTGGACACGTGAATGTGACCAAGCTTTCAAGTGATGTAAAGCTCAGTTGGCAGAGAGTACAATACTTGTTCATTACGATGTAAATAATCCAATTATGTTAGCATGTGATGGTTCACCATACGGTGTTGGTGCTGTGATCTCTCATGGGCTAGAAAATGGAGAGGAGAGGCCTATTGCATTTGCATCTAGTACACTCAGTTACAAATAGAGCGAGAGGATCTTGCATATATTTTTGGCATTACGAAGGTTTCACAAATACTTGTATGGTAGAAGGTTTGTAATCGAGACAGATCACTAGCCGTTGAGAGTGATCCTAAATCCAAAAGCACACATACCAACTCTGGCAGCAGACTGAATGCAAAGATGGGCATTGATATTGTCTGCAATGCTGACGCCATATCGAGATTACCTTTGGAATCAGAGGTTACCCAAACGGAGAGAACGTATTTTAATTCTCTCATGTAGATGAGTTACCTATCACTTCAGGGGACATTCGGAAGGCTACTCGCACTGACAGACTTTTGTCAAGAGTGCAGGAGTATGTTATAAATGGATGGCCAAACAAATTGCCGGATTCAGAGGCAGAATTGAAAACATTTTTTTTGTACATAGGAATGAACTCTCAGTAGACCAAGAGTATGTCATGTGGGGAGTGAGAGTTGTAATCCCTGAAAGATACGGAGTAAAATTGCTCGGAGATCTTCATGATCAGCATTTGGGAATGTGTCTCAAAGAGTCTAGCTAGAAGCTATCTATGGTGGCCTGGTGCAGAGTTAGATGGACAACAATTGTTCATTGTGATTGATAGTCACTCCAAGTGGGTTGAGATATTTCCAATGAACAAAACAATAGACATTTTGCGAGAATTGTTTGCGTCCTATGGATTTCCAGAGGAAATTGTGTCTGATAACGGACCTCAATTCTGTTCACAAGAGTTTGCACAATTCATGAAAGGGAATGGTGTAAAACACACAAGGGTCACTCCATACCATTCCGCTTCAAATGGACCAGCAGAACGCACAGTGCAAATTTTGTAGTGTACACTGCTCGATTTGAATAGTCAAACAACTGCATAGTCAAACAATTGAATAGTCAAACAACTGCATAGTCAAACAACTGCTCGATTCAAATCCAAAGAAAAGACAGTTGCCTCTGTTTCACAAACTGGCTAACGAGATGATGAAATGCAGAGGAAGCATTGCTTGTAGTTGAATTGAGTCACTGAGTTCAATGTAGCGGCTTGTTTGCTAACATGGTAATAAAATGGCACATCCATTTTGCCCATCACTTTTAGCAACCTTGGAAAAATAAGATGTCATTAGTCTTTGGACGCACTAATGACATCTTATTCTTCCAAGGTTGTTAAAAGACACATGTTAGTTACTTTCGGCTTTAGACTTTAGAGATACAGCGTGGAAACAGGCCCTTCGTCCTACTGAGTCTGCGCCGACCAGCAATCATCCCGTACACTAGCGCAATCCTACACACTAGGGACAAATTACAATTTTAACCAAGCCAAATAGCCTACAAACCCTCATGTTTTTGGGATGCGGGAGGAAACCAGAATACCCGGAGGAAACCTATGCAGTAACAGGGAGAAGTTGCAAACTCCACACAAACAGCACCTACAGTCAGGATTGAACCTGGGTCTCTGGCGCTGTAAGGCAGCAATTCTGCCCCCACTGTTACTTGATAGAATCTGAAGAACCATGTGTACACAATGTGGGTGAAATTACAGAATTCTGCTTGGAGTAGCACTGAACGATTTATCCACTTAATGCTCCCCCCTTTCCTCTTTGACATGCACCTTTGAATTGTTTTTTAATAAATATATTATTTTTGAGTCTTTTTTACCACTTTTCAAGGGAATATAACCTAGGTCATAATTTACTGAATTAAAAATAATTTCTCCTCCTCTTCCCCTGGCATTTTTGCTAGTTTCTATACCCTTGCTTCCTCCAATTCAAGAAATGGTCTTTCCTGTTCGGCTCCATC
The DNA here is from genome assembly GCA_038087875.1 of Malacoraja senta. Classification (NCBI taxonomy): domain Eukaryota; kingdom Metazoa; phylum Chordata; class Chondrichthyes; order Rajiformes; family Rajidae; genus Malacoraja; species Malacoraja senta. The sequence continues at coordinate 16,174 of JAXLNO010003855.1, forward strand.
AAACCGCTTGTAGAGAAATCCACTGGCTGCAGAAAGCAGCTGCTTCAAAGTCCTTGGAGAAGATTCCTTGAAAGCCATATGTTCTTCCCAGCCCTTGGTATCTATGACATTTCATTGAGATGGTGGGGTTACTGTGTTACCGTTTATACTGCTGTTTTCTTTCCAGGCATGAACCTCTTCCTGTCAGACCAGCACCCAGGGAGCAAACCATTCAACTGGAATCAGACGAGGAATGTGAGGAGGCTTTGAAGATAGACCCCAGTGAACAGGTGGTGGTGGAACGGAAGGTGAGTATTGCTAATCAATTCTTCGTTTTCTAGTTTTAATCTAATTTTCTGACCTTTTACACTGTATCTTGCCCCTAACACCCCCACCCCAGTGAACAGGGCAACTCTGGAAATCTTGCTTCTATGTACTTACGAACAAAAAAAATTAGATATATAGTACACCGGTTTGGAGTGGGTGATTCAGGCAGACAACACAGAAAACCTGACCTGGTTTCTTTGTCCAGCCTCGAGGTCTGCATGTGGTGCCCCTCCCCTCACCTAGCAACTCCTCCTCTCCTGGGAGGCACGAGGTGTTTGAATTAGTCTCATGTTGCACTCACGCAAATCGTTTTTCAAATGCATATCTCTAATCTCTCTGTTTCTGTATTAAAGAGCGCAGTGAATACAAGCTAAGGTGTAAGCCAAATCTCGAAATAAATAATACATTTGGTTATCTCATCTTAACCAAAAGAAGATCTTAAATGTGGAAGACACCTTTCTAGGAATACAGAGAGCAAGAGAAAACAGCTGATGAAGGTTCATCTTTCCCCACCTTCATCATGCTGTATAGTGTAAGAATGGATACGTCACCCATCACCAAGGAATCCAAGACTAACCATGGAAGCACTGTCACTTTCTGATTGACTGCGACAGAGGATTGTTTAGAATCTAGACTTCCTGTCCAATAGTTCGCCAAGGAATCTATATTGCTTGTTTGCTCATAGAATAGTGCATTCATTTGGACCATAGTATTGAAGCTGCTACCACCCATTCGTACATTATAATGCAGATCTTTGTAACATGATAAGTAAATACAAATCTTCACATCTGTACCTTGGTATTTTACCAATTAGTTTAATTTTGAAAGAACTGATTAGTTGAGGTTCATAAGTGATTGGATAAGAATTAGGCCGTTTGGCCCATCAAGTCAACTCCGCCATTGAATCATGGCTGATCTATCTCTCCTTTGTAACCCCATTCTCCTGCCTTCTCCCCAGAACCTCTGACACCTGTATTAGGTTGATGTTGGTTAGCTATTGACCTCTGTTTCTGTTTTGCAGGTGAAGAGTCGAGTGCATTTCTTCAAGCGCTTCTTTACTGCTCGAATATGATGACTTCCCAGACCAGGTCACGCTACTTGGTCTTGGCGTACTTTGGGACACCACATTTGCTTGTTTTCATGTGCCTGGCGAGACTTTTGTAGACACACTACAGATGGGAGTGACACCTATGTGTATATATGAAAGCTGTTAATGAGTTGAACACTGATCACAGGTGTATAAATGAATATTCTAATGTATGAAATGTGTTGTCCAAATCGTTTATGGTTCAGTGACATTGTAAACTGGGCTCAAAGTTGTGATTTGTGTTTTCATCTGCTATCAAAATCCAAAGATACTCTGCTTTAAACAGTTGTATCTTCTTCTTGTTCTTGCGTTTGAGGCAGCAGAGGTTATGTAACGCCCTCCAGGCTCTGTAGCCCGTTCAATGTGCTGTTATCGAGGGCCGTGAGGTCCACCCCTCCATTAGGGGGGCGGAGGACAGCGCAGTCAAAAATGATGTGCTGCGCTGTTTGCTGGTCTGCTCCACACACGCAGGCTGCTGATGAATGCAGCCCCCAGCGATGCATGTTGGTGTTGAACCAGCCGACCCCTGTACGGATCCGGTTCAGGGCGACCCACTCTTTGCAGGGCAGGTCCGAGCCGAGTGGGGCTGTGGTGTTCGGTGCAACAGTGAATTGAGGAGGTCGCGAAGTCTGTTCCCAGCTGGTTCTCCAAGCTCCTAGTGTGTTGAAACCGGAGCCACAGAGGATAGCTACGAGACGGGAGAAGGGGCGACGAGATGACAGGCGTTGAGGTCCCAGTTGCTGTGAGTCCTGGGCGAGGTGGTGCAAAGGATGTTTGGCATTCGATGGGGCCTTGCACACCCGCCTGTGGGTAAAGTACTCTCTGCGAAGCTTGTCGGGTGCGATACCTGCGGGCACCGGCAGAAGATCTGTCGGAGTAGGACGCAGGCAGCCGGTGATGATCCACATGGTGTCGTCGAGGATAGCATCTAGCTTGCTAGTATGAGCGCTGTGGCACCATGCTGGGGCGGTGTACTCAGCGGCGCTGTACACGAGTGCAAGAGCACTGGTTCGGAGAGTAGATGTCCTGGCGCCCCACGACGATCCAGCCAAGCAATGCAGGAGGTACAATGCAGGATTTTCCAGCATCTGCAGTTCCTTCTTTAACAAAGCAATGCAGGAGGTTGTTCTGCTCCGAGACTTTAGCACGGAGAGCTTCAAGGAGTTGCTTGTAGGTCAGCTGCCGATCTAGTTTCACCCCAAGGTATGTAGGAAATGGGTTATAGGGCAGGGGTGACCTATTGAGGGTGACGGTTAGCTGGCGTTGAGCTTCCTTGTTGTTCAGGTGAAAGGCCGTTGTGGTGGTTTTTACCAGACTCAGTTTTAATCTCCAGGTCTTAAGGCAGCCCACGAAAAGTTCCATATCCACTGAAAGCACATCCTCCACGTTTGACCAACTCCTGTCCCAATGCAGTAGGGCCAGGTCATCTCCGTATCCATACTGGCGTGAGGTCGTGTGTGGCAGATCGCTGATAAAGAGATTGAAGAGCATGGGAGCCAGTACCGAGCCTTGGGGGACTCCGTTTCTTAGGCGTTGCAGTCGGCTAGATTGTCCGTCGCTGGTCTTGAGTACAAAACTGCAGTTGGCCAGGATGTTGGCAAGGAACCGCACTAAATGGCGGTCAGGAATGGTGTGGAGGAGCTTCAAGATCAGGCCCTGGTGCCACACTGTATCGTAGGCGGCGGTGAGGTCCACCAGTGACGCCCGCCTTGCGAACCTTTTCGAAACTGTCTTCGATGTCATTGATCAGCTTGACTATGTGGTGGGTAGTGCAGCATCCCGTACAAAAGCTTGTACAGGACACAGAGGAGTGAGATGGGCCGATAGTTCCTTGGGTCGTCCACACGCTTGTTTGGTTTTGGTAGCGCAATGACGGTGACTTTCCACCAGATCTTTGGAATGAACTGACCAATGAGGGAAGAAGAGTAGAACTCACGGAGCCAGACCTGGCATTTAGGACCGCAGTGTTTCAGGAATTCTGGGGGGATGTTATCAGGACCCTGGGCTTTTCTGCATTTCAAATAAGTGATGACAGGAGAGAGTCCTGCAGAGGAAAAGGGTGCTGACAGGAGCCCATCAGCGCCTGGAGCTTTCCAAAGATTAGTGGTTTACTGTTTGACAGAACAAGTATGATTCTTCTCCGCGTCTTTGAAGTGGCCGTTGGCCAGGAGCTGGTGGGCGATGGAGTTGGCCGTGACAAGGCAATGCTTTGGGCGGGTACTTCGACTGGTGAGGTGATTGAAGGTCTTCCAAGCCAACCTACTGGAGTGTGTGAAGTCGATTCCTTGGACTGTCTCTTCCCACCGCTCTCTGTGCTTCTTGGTCGAAGCAGGTTGTCAGTTCCGTAGCCTTGGAGGCAGCCTCTTCGCCAGGTTCAGCGTCCAGGAATGCATCGTAGCATGCATCACACTCTTTGTCCCATATGGGGTTGTACCGGCAATGATAGCCGCGAGGAATGGAACTCTTCACTGCCCTGATGAGGAGTTTGCAAAAGGCGGAGTAGGCTTTGTCCAGATTGGTGGAGGTGGGGTTGGGAAGGCTGTCGATCCAGAGGTCCGCCAGACTTGTGAACTGGTCCCACCTGGCCTTGCGGAAATTCCACCTCTTTGCAGGGTTGGTTGGGACCGGCTCGATGGGATTGTCCAGGATAATCAGAGATGGGTGATGTTGTGATTTCGGGAAGTGATCCAGGATGATACGGTGTGGGGATGGTCCATTCAGGTTTGCAAAAGCCAAGTCAGGGTTGGTAGTGGTTTTCCACCTGCTAGAGTGGAAGCTGTCCGGTTGTTATGGGTCGTACAGGAGTTGAACGGCAGTAGCTGAGGCTCAGTTATCTAGTGCAGCGACATCTGAGTTAGTTGAACGGTAGCCCCAGGTGCTGTGGCAGTTAAAGTCTCCGGTGTAGATGCAGGGCGGACCAAAGGTGGGGATGGAGTCTTTGTGGAGCCTGGTAGAAGGTGGCTTGTATACATTGATGACCGTGACACCTTCGACGTGCGTTGCTGCCCATTCCACGTCGGAGTCAGGAGGGGACACTGCAATCGCTTTCCATTTTGCTGTGTTCCTTACAAAAGTGGCAATCCCATGGGTGTCGCTCTCGGTGTAGGCGGCCCGGGTATAACCAGGGATCTTCAGATGGGAGCTATCACTTTTGTGAGTCTCTTGGAGCAGGATTGCAATAACTTTGTGGGCCTGTAGCAGATGTTCATTAATGGTGGTCTTGGCCTGGTGAGGTCTTGCGCATTCAGCTGCAGCAGGGTGATGCCATTCGGTTCGACATCTGTAGATGCCCACCCTAAAAAGGGCGCATGCTCCTGGTTGGTGCCGAGCTGCTGCGACTGAGGTCAGTTGACAGGGCTCACCACAGGGAGGTCGACAACATGAGCCCTATGTGTTATATAAAAGCTCTAAATGCAAAATTAGGTATATATTTGAGGTGTTTACCAATATTATTTAACTCTGCTACTTGGGAGTTAGGATGTCAGAGAGAGATTATATTGAGAGATTATATTTCTGCTTGGAAATGCATTTGTACATTTAAAGTGGTGCTGAAGATTTAAGGAAAGCACTGAATACATTAGAATATAATCTATCTATTACTCTCATATTAGTTATGTTGCCATTAGGGTACAATTTAGAACTGCACTTTTGGAAGTTATTTTGTTTGACAAAGTTTTTATTAAAAGTTACAATTCGTTTTGACTGTTTTATCACCTGTATTTATATTTGAGTGAAAATCACGACCAAAACATGTCCTGAAATTGTGTTACTTGTTTACTGCCATAATGTCACTGCCATAATGACTCTACCATAGTGGCTACCAAGGGTATTTAGCTGCACCTTGACCTGCTGCACTTCTACGGTAGCACAGTATGCTGGCCACCAGCATAAAGATGTCGCACCCCAGCCACTCCGCCCCTCTCCCATCAGGCAAGAGGTATAGAAGTTTGTAAACACACACCTCCAGATTGAGAGACAGTTTCATTCCAGCTGTTATCAGGCAACTGAACCATCCTACCAACAATTAGAGAGCAGTCCTGAGATACTATCTACCTCATTGGAGATTCTTGGACTATCTTTAATCGGACCTTATCTTGCACTAAAGATTATTCACATTATTCCCTTTAACATCTGTACACTGTGGATGGCTCGATTGTAATCATGTATTGTCTTTCCGCTGACGAGTTTGCACGCAACAAAAGCTTTACAGATGACAATGAACTAAACTAACTAACTAACTGATATTCAATTGGAACTTGACTCTACACAATGGATGTAATCTTGGTACAGATAAGTTTCAAGCAAGTTGTGGGCATTGCACTTTAATTCAGTCTTTTAATTATTGTCCCGCTGAGTTATTAAATATATGGTTTTGCTGGCAAGGCATTGATTACATAGAACAACGAACATTACAGCACAGGACCTGGCTCTTCAGCCCACCGTCTGTGCTGAACATGATGCCAAGACATACCCTTATTAACCTGCATATAATTCATATCCCTCCAATCACTTTATAACCAAATGCTCATCTACAAGTCTCTTGCACAATTGTACCGGCCTGCGCCCCCAGCAAGCTCCAGGTGCTCCCACACATCTCCTTTAAACGTTACCCCTATCACCTTAAAGATGGGAGAGATAGATCAGCCATGATTGAATGGCGGAGTAGACTTGATGGGCTGAATGGCATAATTCTACTCTTATTGCTTATGACCTTAAAGCTAAGAATTCTCTTATTTAATATTTTCACTCTTGGAAGTAGGTTCGGACTGTCTACCTCATCTATGTCTCTCACATAATTTTATTTACTTCTAACCAGTCACCCCACATCCTCTGACTTTCCAGAGAAAACAATCTAAGTGTCCAACCTTTCCCTGTAGCTAATGCCCTCTAATCCAGGCATTATTCTGGTAACCGCCTTTCCAAAGCCTCCAAATCCTTCTTGGAATGGGAAACCAGAACTGCAGGCAACACTGTAAATGAGAAATGAGTCTGAAGAATGATCTCAACCCAAAATGTTGTGTATTGCTTTTCCCTAGAGATGCTGCCTAACCCGCTGAGTTACTCCAGCTTTTTGAGTTTGACTCCAAATGCAGCATAACCAAAGTCCTATAAAGCTGCATCATGACTTCCAGACTCTTTTACCCAATGCCTGGGGTAGGAGATTGCAACCTTCACGAAGTCCACCCTGTTTCAACGAACGCAATGCACCTGGCGTGCACAAACAGAAGATCAAACATAACAAGTTGTCTAACAACTTTGGGCTGTGCACGCCATACGCACGAAGAAGATACTCAATGCCCTGACCTATGAAAACAAGCATACCATATGCCTTCATTTACTACACTAACCCATTGTAATGCCACTTGCAAGTTATAGACTTAGACCACAAAATCACTCTGTACATCAATGCTGTTAAGGCAGTCATGCCATTGATTGTAGAAACAAAGAACTGCAGATGCTGGTTAATACACAAAAGGACAAAGTGGTGGAGTAACTCAGCAGGTCAGGCAGCATCATCGTAGAACATGCACAGGTGACGTTTCAGTTTGAAATCCCGTTATTGGTGTACAAATCCTTGTGAATGTACCCTGTTTGTGCAGCAAGCTATATTCACAGAAGGCACCAAAATCCTTGGCATGTTGAAGAATCAAGAGGCCAGTGAAAATGAGGAAGTAAGAGGAGGGTGTTAATAATAAAAAGGTATTGTATAGGTTAATGAGTCCGAAACCTGATACATCTTAAACATCTGATCTATATCGCATTCTGAAAAATATGCAAGGGATCACTGGGGTGTGGTAGCTTTTTCCGGGTCTAAATATTCAGAAGTATTTCATTAACCGTAACTTTTTCTGTGAAAGGGAAAGTGCCTTATAACTAGAGTCATCAAGTCTTGCAGCGGAGAAATGGCCCCTTCGGCCCAACCTATCCACACCGACCAACATGCCGCATCTGCACTGGTCTCACCTGCCTGCATTTTGCCCATATCCCTCTAAACTTGTCCTATCCATGAACCTGTCTAAATGTTTCTTAAATGTTGTGATAGCACCTGCTTCAACCACCTCCTCCGGCAACTTGTTCTATTCACCCACACAAAAAGCTGGAGTAACTCAGTGGGTCAGACAGCATCTCTGCAAAGAAGGAATAGTGACGCTTCGGGTCTGTAGAAGGGTCTCGACCTGAAAAGTCATCTATTCCTTTTCTCCAGTGACACTCTGACCCGCTGAGTTACTCCAGTTTTTTTGTGTGTATCTTAGGTTAGTTGGTTGATGGGTGAATGGGTGGAAGTGGGGGGTTAATAGGAATGTGGGGAGAATAAAAAATGGGGTTCATGTGTAAATGTTTGGCTGATCAGTGGTCCTACTCCTCAGTGCCCTACTTCCTGATTGTGTGTCCCTTTAACTTCATCATTAGTTCCCATTGGGAGCAACTTTCATCGAAAAGACTGTTTTCCTTTTTACTGGTACCATGCACTCTGTAAGCCTCAGATTTCTGACAACACTTGATCTTGCGATTCAACCAAGAATAATCCAAGGTAAATATTTAATTAAGTCGGGTGGTTCTGGGAGCACTTATCAAACTGTTGGTGGAAGTGAATGACTGGTACACATGTTGGATACTTTTTTCTTTGCACTGGCTATAATTATTTAAATTTTTTTGTCTGAATTTGGATACCTCTGCCAAATGTAATTAAAGCGGGGTCTATGAATGACAATGTAGACAGAAAGAGAAGGAAATATGTAGTTTTAGTATCTTTGAGAGGGGAAACAGTCATGACAGGAATCATTGAATTAGAAAAGAAATAAACTTGATCTAGAAAATACCACCAAGATATTTTTAAAGAGTTCATGATCACCGTTTACTTAACAATTGTTGGCGGATTAAGTAAATGGCTGAAACTCTATGGCATAAGGTGTGAAGAATTTAGGTTAGTTTATTGTCGCGTGTACCGAGGTACAGGGATTGTTGCATGCTAATCAGTCAGCGGAAAGATGGTTAGTAAGTGGGGAAGAAAAACAATGAGTGTTTGTGAGGACAGACAGCACTAAATGAATGGTTACAGAGAATATTTGAAAAGGCTAATGGAATATTGTTCTTTTATCGTCATCTAAAGCAGAGGGAAAAGTTACCATTAACAAAGCTTGGTTTGCCATTGTTCGGTGTACTGTTCAGTATGTGCTTAGCATTAGGTGGAGATTTGTATTACTTTTGGAGCGAGTGTTCCCCATTCATCAGAATGATTATACTTCTGAAGAAGTATGATGAAGGGTCTCGACCCGAAAGATCACCTATTCCTTCTCCAGAGATGCTGCCTGACCCGCTGAGTTATTCCAGCATTTTGTGCCTAATCTTTGATTATAATTTGTAAGCACAGGTTACATGGAGAAAACCTGTAGCCCTTAAAAAGAAACAGAAGGATTCTAGTGATCAATTGGTGTTCAACATCCTTGAGGAATTGGAATGCGCTGACAAAGAAAATATTTCCTCTGGTTTCCAGAACAAGTTGTCACATGGAACTGGGGATACTAATTAGCCATTAGATTTGGAGATTATCCAGGTGTTTACAGAATTATGTGGATTGTTATGTTTAACTAAAGTGAGAACCAGTCTTCAAGAACAAACCCCTGTTAACAATTTAACTTCCACAGAAACTTGAAAGTTATTGACACCAGTAATTGGGTGTGGTACCAGGATAGACTCAAAGCGCTGGAGTAACTCAGCAGGTCAGGCGGCATCTCTGGAGAAAATGGATAGGTGATGTTTCAGGTCGGGACCCTTCATTGATCTGAGCTACTCCAGCACTTTGTGTCAATCTCTGGTGTAAACCAGCACCTGAAGTTCCTCCTTATTACAGATACAAAGTGCTGGAATTATTCAGTGGGTCAGGCAGCATCTCAAAAGAAAAAGGATAGGTGACGTTTTGGGTCGGGACCCTTCGTCACCTTCTGATGTCCTTTTTTTCCAGAGATGCTGCTTGACTTACTGAGTTACTCCAGCACTTTGTGTCGTATCTTTGTTATAAGCCAGCATCTGCAAGGTGACAAATGAACGTTTGTGCCAATCACCCTAGTGATGAGGTCACTATAATCAACAATGAAGGAATGGACGAGACAGACTGTTGGCGAGGCCGCCATTGCTGGTGCCACACGGTGGATATTATATGTATAATAGTACATTGTAGATGAATGCAATGAAACCAAACACAAGTACAACAGACTGATCGAAGAGAAATTACCAGTGTGCAGAATATAGTTTTTTCAGCAAGTTCCAGAGAACTGTCTAATATCTAATGAGGTATGTTGAGAGGATCGGTACTATATCTTAGATAGACAAAATATGCTGGAGTAACTCAGCGGGACAGGCAGTATCTCTGGAGAAAAGGAATGGGTAATGTTTCGGGTCGTGACCCTTCTTCAGTACTATACCCCAGTTTCGGGAAGAACTGTTTTAGCAATTGGTGTACAAGAGAGAACCATAGTACCTATCCGGAATTGACTTTTATTCAATACACTGATAAAAGTCAGAAGCAGTTATCTTTGCGACCCTGCGGAACTTCCTCTAATATTTCCTAAAGCTCCTTTCTATCAATGCTCTTGTCATTTTATTCATGTTTCCGGATGACACCTCAAGTTACTCTCTTAATACCAGGTTCAAAGCCGTGACATAATATAAATAACCTACTATGTTCCGCTATCTTACATTTTAAAAATAAGACGTACCCTTCACAAATTAATCTTCTCCCGACTTGTTCGTTATGTTGACGAGAACGAGCGATTCCGAAATCGTTGTGTAGGGGCAGCGGTAACAAGGGCTCACTCGGTAACAGACCAGCTTGTACCATGTCCATTTCCTGCTTGATGCTTTCCTTTCTCCGTGTCTCCCCCAGGGCGCTGTCTCCGGCCATGGTGCTGAAACCTAGCCCTTGTGCCTTTGACTCGCCAAGGTTTACAATTGAATCCATCTTTCTGACTCCTCAAAGTCAGTCCCACCACGTGTTTCAAATCAGAGTCATTTGTTTCAAAGTTTAATCACAGCTGGGCATTATTTAGTCCACGGCGCCCCCGGATACAATTGAATCGTTATCTCTGGAAACCATAGTTGCATTACGGATATCCTGTCTTTCAATACAAAAAGTGGTTGAAATGTTTGTTTCACCCATTTCCAGCAGCCGCAACATTGCAGCGACTGCTTTCCACTTATAAAGCGTTTAGACGTATAAAGTGCCGTGGGGTTCCCAGCGGATGCGAGAGGCGTCATTTAAATGTGTCATGTGCAGGGCTGCGAACATGGGGTGAGCGTTGGGAGTGAGAAATTGCGAGAGACCAAGCCCGAGGGAGCACATCGACTACCCGGGGGGGGGGGTGTATGGAAATCAGATTATATTCAAGCACTTTCCCATGTTGACCAACCTGGGTCTCACTGCACACCTGGTGCTACTCCTGACCCTGACTCCATTTGCATACCTTCTCTCATTCCTGACCCTCAGTCCAGCCTTACATCTGGCCCCCTATTCTACCCTGATCTTAGCTGCTTACCTGCTTAGGTTCCCAGTGCTGAACGCTCCCATTGTCACAGCTTTGACTGCACACCTAGTACTATTCCAGACCTTGACTTTGGATGCACACTTGGCCTTGCTCCTAGCCCCTCTGCACTGACAATATATCTGGCCCACACGTAATACCCCATATCTGACCCCCTGGACTTAACCTATTATGTTCAATTCCACACGTGCTTAACTAATGCGGTAATCTTTTATGGGCACTTCACAGACCAACTTTTGCATAACAAAATTTGCTACATCCATTGGTTTTCTTGTTATCTGTACTCACGTACTGCTTAAATACGTGGTAATCCACCTGCAACTGCTCAGACAGGAAGGCTCTGCAGAGGTTAGTGAGGGGAGCAGAAAAGATCATTGGCGTCTCCCTACCCTCGGTACAAGAACTGTTCCTGAGCCGCTGTCGGAAAAAAGCTCAGAGAATTGCTAAGGACAAACTGCACCCCCTCCACATAAACCTGGATCTCCTGCCATCAGGCAAGATATATCGCAGCATCAAAGTCCGGACTACAAGACTGCTAAACAGCTTCCTGCCAAATGCTGTGAGGCTGCTAAACAGCCACTCTGTACTCACAGTCACCTGATTCTGCGGCTTGGCACGGACACTATAATAACTGGCACTGGCCACTTCAATAACTGGCACTGGCCACTCAAATCAGCCACCCCGGACATGTTTATGATTGGTCTTACTGTATTTTAACGTTGTTTTTATCTATTTTAACTTTATACTGTTCCATCAGGGACTGGATTGTTTTTAGTGTCATTATGTGTGAAATGTTTTAAACTTCATGTGCGATGCTCCGGTATTCCCTGGGAAACGGCCTTTCGTTTTGCACTGCACAACTGTTGCTTGCAAGATGACAATAAAGGAATTGAATTGAATTGAATCTAACATGCTAGTTACTTTGTCAAATAAGTCTTTCAATTGGTTGAATTTCTCATCCATAAAATTATACTCACTCAACTGTATAAGTATTCTGTTACCATTTCCTTCATTTTCCTAACAAACTGTCCTGAAGTCATTTTCACCTCCAATATTTTCAGTATTTTGCTGTCTTCCTCTCAGCTGGGACTTTTCCGAAATGCAAAGTCCAATAACTATATATTTAAGCAATAATATTCTATTTAATGTGATCTTGAGTACATAATATTTTCTGTGGTATTCATAACACAACAATGATAAAAAGATCTTTGTTTTGATTGCACCTACCAACATGCATACAATATTATATTACAGTTAATGTGTACCGAGGGCAATTTTGTTTGCCAATGCTCCCATTCCCAATTACTTTTACATTGAAGTGATTGAAATCCAAGTGAAGTTTAAATGGCGTCAGAAAAATAAAACCTCCGGAATGAATGATATTCATTACATGATTGGTTGGAGTCAGTATCAGCACAAATACTATATTAAACTTTGAATCTTCAGATGTCCTGGTTCACACATTCCCCTGCAAGTATCTCTGTCACTCCTTTAAAATATGCCCCTTCTTTGAACATGTTGTTAAACATCGCATCTGAATCAGTTTCCATCTGATTACACTCATTGAGGATGTTCAACTACGTGTTCAATTAATAAAACAACGAGATTGAGGACATTTCTATCAAACTGTCAAAGGAATTTGGGGGGGGGGGTTAGAAATAGTCAGTGAGGTAAAGAAACATAATAGTTTAGTGGCAAATGACAATAGTGCTACCTTCCCAATATTTAACTGAAGGAAATAATGGGTTATCGGGGCTGTACCTTGTGACAGACAGCCTGACACCTTGCATGTCATTTTATTTTTTATTTATTTATTTTTTTTTTTTTTTTTTTTTTTTTTAATCTTTTTTTATTTTTTTATTTTTTATTATTTTTTAGAAGTACGGTAGATTACAGTAATGTACAACACGTATATATTAATACATTTTTTGTACCGCTTCACTTTTTTAAACTTTAAGAAAGAAAAAGAAAGAAGTAAGAAAAGTGAAGAAAGTGCGCAAAGGTTGTGAAGTGCAAAAGAGTGTTGGGAAAAGAAAGCCCCTTAGAAAAGAGGTTAGAGAAGGAAGTAAAGTTAGAAAATAGACCCTAGAAAAAAAAAAGAGAAAGAAAGAAGGAACAATCGCTCTATTATAACTCTTATACCATACTTCATAGAGAAGGAACTACCAACCAAGTCTGTTTTTATTTTACCTCCCATTACCAGGTCCAGATACCTTTTATTTATTTATTTGTTTTTCTAAATTACTATTGCACCTCATGCTTGTAATAGGTCCAAAAACGTAGACCACGTCTTTTGAAATTGATCTACTTTGCCTACTAGGAGGAATCTCATCTCTTCCAGATGTAATGTTTCCAACATATTTGATGTCCACATTTTTATTGTTGGTGTGGGCGCATTTTTCCAGAATTTAAGTATAAGCTTTTTTCCCATTATTAGCCCATAATTGAGTAAATTCTTCTGATACACGTTTAATTCAGGAATACCTTCCGATATTCCAAAAATAATCCATTCTGGTTTTGGTACCAGTTTTATTTTGATTAATTTTGAAAAAATATCAAATATTTCAAACCAGAATTTTTGGATTTTTGTACAAAAAACAAAAGAATGTGCTATGGTAGCTTCTTGACATATACATTTATCACAGATTGGTGAGACGTTAGGAAAGATTTTATTTAGTTTGGTTTTTGAATAATATAATCTATGTAATGTTTTAAATTGGATAAGCATATGTCGTACGTTGATCGAGCATTTATGCACCTGTAATAAATGATTATCCCAACTCTCTTTTGAAATTTTTATACCTAGATCTTGTTCCCAATCTCTTCTAATTCCATCTGTTGTGGGTATTTCTATATTTAAGATGATATTATATAAGTATGATATTAAATTAACTGATTCCGCCTTTGTCTTCATTGCTTCATCTAGTAAGTCGGAAGGCATATTATAATAATCTTTTGTGTGTGTTTTCAAATAGTCACAGATTTGTATATATTTAAAATATTGATTATTTTTCAAATTATATTTCAGTTGTAGTTGTTGGAATGATAGTAATTTTTCTAATTCATACAGATCTTCGAGCGTTTTAATTCCCATTCTTTCCCATTGTATAAATGCTTTATCTATGATTGAAGGTTTAAACGATGGGTTATTAACTATTGGTATTAAGAGAGATAGGTTTCTTAATTTTAGATTCTGTTTTATTTGCTTCCATGTTCTAATAGTGCTATATATAATTGGATTTTTATTATAATTTTTATTATTCAAATTTATTGGAGAGAGAATAATCGCTCCTATATTATTCGGGGAGCAATCCCCTTTTTCCATTATAATCCAGTCCACCTGCTGGGCAGAATTGTCCAGCAGGTGAATCATATTTTTAATATTTACTGCCCAGTTATAATACATAAAGTTAGGGAGCGCTAGACCCCCCAACTCTTTTCGTTTGTTAAGGTGTGTTCTTTGTATTCTGTGGGATTTGTAATCCCATATAAAATTTGTAATGTCTGAGTCCAGTTTTTTGAAAAACTTTTTTGGGAGATATATAGGTATTGATTGAAATAGGTAAAGGATTTGTGGTAAGAAAATCATTTTTATAGCATTTATCCTACCTATTAAGGACATCGGAAGTGTTTTCCAAAATTTAATCAGATTATTTAATTTCTTAAGTAGGGGATTATAATTAGCTTTAAACATATCATGGTAATTTCTAGTAATCTCAATTCCTAAATATTTGAATTTTTCCATAGCTATTTTAAAAGGGAATTTCCTGAGATGTGTTGAGTCTTTTGGTTTAATCGACATAATTTCACTTTTGTTCCAATTTATTCTATATCCTGAAAAGGATCCAAAGTCCTCAATTAAGTTTAATATATTTGGTATACTAATTTGTGGTTTTGTGATGTACAGTAGTACATCATCAGCATATAGGGATAGTTTGTTGTTTGAATATTTTGTGTTATAACCGTGAATATTCGAGTGTGTTCTTATTTTTTCAGCAAGGGGTTCAATTACCAAAGCAAATAACAGCGGTGATAGTGAACATCCTTGTCTGTTGCCCCTAGATAATTCGAATTTTGAAGATAATATATTATTAGTTAGTATTCTAGCCGTAGGTTTGTTATATAGTAGTTTTATCCATGCAATAAAGTTTTCTCCCAATTGGAATTTTTGCAATACTTTGATCATATAGTCCCATTCTACTTGATCAAACGCTTTTTCTGCGTCCAGTGAGATGATAGCTAACTCTTGGTCATAAGATTTATGTGAATGCATTATGTTAAGCAAACGTCTCAAATTATTAAATGAGTGTCTCTTAGGTATAAATCCTGTTTGATCCTCATGTATTAGTCTACTAACATACTTGCTTAATCTATTGGCTAATGTTTTTGCTATTATTTTCTGATCCGTATTTAACAAAGCAATAGCTCTATATGATCCTGGTTCTTCTATATTTTTATCTTTTTTAAGTATTAATATGATCGTTGATTCCGCTAGTGTTTCAGGTAGGTTTTGCTCTTTATAAGCATATGTATACATTTTTTGTAATCGTGGAGTAACTATATCATAAAAAGATTTATAAAATTCATTACTGAATCCGTCTGGTCCTGGTGTTTTTCCATTTTTTAGTGTTTTTATTGTGTCTTCTATCTCCTTAGAAGTAATTTGTGCTCCCAGTTCCTCTTGTTCCCTGCGTTCTAATTGTGGTAGATTACAATTATCTAAAAATTCTGAGATTTTATTATTGTCTATTGATGTTTTAGATGTGTATAGATTCTGGTAAAATTGAGCAAATCTTTTATTAATATCCTTGGGTAGTGTTAATACTTCCCCTCTATCTGATTTAATCTTTAATATTGCATTCTCTTTTTCCCGTTTTTTAAGTTGTCGTGCTAGAAGTTTGTGGGGTTTGTCCCCGAATTCGAAGTGTTCTTGTTTTGTGATTTGAAATAATGTTATAACTTTCTCTGACAGTAATTTATTTAACTGAAATTTCAGTAGTAGTATTTTATTATGTTTATCCATAGTTGGGTCTTTAGCATTATCTATATCTAACTGTTTTATTTGATCTTCTAAGTGTCTTTGTTCATTCTTATTCTTTTTATTTTGATAAGCTTGAAATGAAATAATGACTCCTCTTATAAATGCTTTGAAGGATTCCCATAATAACGTGGGGGATATCTCTGGTGTATCATTTAACTCAAAAAATAGATCCATCTGTTTTTTTAGATAGATACTCCCTTGAGGGTCTTTTAAAATTTGTGAGTTAAACCTCCAGAACGGTTTATTCATAGACATTCCTTCTAGTTTTAGAACAAAAGTTAACGGAGAATGATCTGAGATCGCATTAATATGATATTTAGGATTCAGAGATTGCGAAATTAATTTTGTATCCACAAGAAAATAGTCTATCCGTGAATATGTTTTATGCACCATTGAATAAAACGAGTAATCCCTTCCCGTCGGGTTTGCAATCCTCCATACATCTGTTATATTTGTGTTTTCCATATATGTGTGTAAGAGTTCACTGGTTTTAGATTTCGTCTGACCTTTTTGTTTTTGCATCGATTTATCTAAATAAGGATCTAAAACACAATTAAAATCTCCTCCGATTATAACATTTTGATAATTAGATTCTGCAATTATATTCAGAATTTTATTAAAAAATTGAGGGTTATCAAAGTTGGGCGCATATATGTTTACCAGCGTAATTGGCATATTATTGATCTCCCCTGCTACTATAAGATATCTCCCTTCCTTATCTAAAATAGTGTTCTTTGATTTAAATGGAATTCCTTTACGAATAATAATTGCAGTACCTCTAGATTTGGAGGTAAATGAAGAGTGAAATGTTTGGCCTATCCAGTTCGCCCTCAGTCTTGTCTGATCTTGCTGTTTAAGATGTGTTTCCTGTAGAAACGCTATGTCCGTGTTGTATGATTTCAACTGAGCTAGTATCTTGCCCCTTTTAATAGGTTCATTAATCCCCCTTATATTCCAACTACATAATGTGATTCCTCCTATTTTCTTTTGATTGTCGTCATGCATTTTTACCAATTTTAATGACCTTAATTATTGTGGTGCGTTCATACCTCCGGACTCTGGTTATTTTGGGAGTATTTCTATTATAGACTTCCTTGGTAGTTCTCCTGCGCGATTGTCCTTGAAGAAAAAACACACAGATGTGACATATTGTGATTAAAAAAAATATATATAAATCAAATAAATTTACGGTGTCTAAAATTTCAACACCGTAGTGAGTGGCCCACTCGTCTGTGGGGTACGACATCCATAACGCTTCCGGCATAGTTGGTATAAAGTTAGCCCCGCTGTATTTATTACCCAAAATCTATGGGGTCATTACCGTTTCCAATTCAGTTCTATTTCACCCAGTTACAATTTATATATATGTCAAATGTATTCGATTCCATATCCTACTCACTCTTTATCTCTTAACTATTTTAAAATGAATTTAGTATTGTTAAAGTGAGCGGTTTACTGAGTGGATTAACCGGAGTCAGGTTCCTGGAATTGTGCCAGGTGCCTGATCTCCTCTCCTCTCCACGAGCTGCGAACATAGGTGATAACTGCTGTCTGCGTTATGACGCAGGCACCACAGTTTTATCAGTTTCAAATATTATTTCTATATTAGTATTGTTAATTATTAATTATGATTAATTCTCAGCCTTTTGTAAAACTATATAAGCCGTATATATTTTTCATATCAACCTCGAGTGTATATTATCTCTTAACTATTTTAAATTGATTTTAATATTGTTAAAAATGAGCTGTTCGCTGGAAGGGTTAACGGGAGTCTGGCTCCTGGAGTTATGCCAGGTACCCGGTCACGCCCTCCCTCCACTCTCGAGCTGCATAGCACTTGCTGTTATCTGCTAAACAGAGCAGACTGCACATTTTTTATCTATTTCAATTGCTATTTCTATATTAGTATTGTTAATTGTTAATTATTATTAGTTCTCAGTTTTTTCAGTTTTTTATAAACAATATAAGCCATGTGATGTTTTTCACTCTCAGCCCAGCAGTTCGTCCCGTGTTATCAGGTTTTCCTCGTTTGAGCACGTAGTGTCCTTGAATTACATAGCACAATGTTCCAGCGAAGATAATAATGTCTAGCCACGTCTCACTAAGAATCTGTTGCTTGAAGTCAAATAAAAAATAAAAAATCAGTGTTCAGTTAATTCACTTTCCTTGTGATACTCTTGTTGGAAGAATAAGCAAGTTCGTTTGTTCATGTCGTCTTGGTTTTCAGTCTCCAGTTGATGCAGCCTTAGTCGCGATTTCTTGAGCGTATTTGAGAGATTCATCCGAATTAGTGAATGTTTTTGACACTCCCTCAAAGGTGATACGCATTCTAGCCGGATAAAACACTCCACACAAAACTCCCTTAACACCATAAAGAACTTCTCTGGTCTGTGAGAACTTTCTTCTCTTTTGCTCAATCTCATAAGGGTAGTCCCGTAGGAGTTTAATAGTATCACCTCTGTACATCATCTTCTCTCCGTGGTTGATTTTTTTCATCAGCGCTTCCATTGTTGAGATATCCCGAAGTTTAATTATGATCTGTCGTGGGTAGGCACGTTCTCCTTGAGATCTTGATTTAAATCTGGGGAGTCGATGTGCTACTTCAATTACAGGTACTTCTGGTAGCTTCAGTACGTGTTTAATTAGGTTGGCAGCGAACTCACAAACATTGTCCCCCTCAGCTCCCTCTTTTACACCACGTATTCTTATATTTTGACGTCTTGAGCGAGCTTCTAGGTCAACACATTTATTCGAAACCTTTGTGACTTGGTTCTTGAGACTATCTATTTCTGACTTCATAGTCTGCATCTCTCCAGCCATCACTTCCACAGCAGCTTCCAAATCATTCACTGCAGATGCATTTGCAGCCACAGTTTCGTGCACAGCCTCAAACATCTTTGTGGTCTCTTCTGCCACCTTTTCAATTTTTATCGATAGTCCTTTTTCCACACCTTCAATTCTTTTTTGGAGAGCCTCAATACCCTCAAGTATTTTATCATTACCGGCTATCAATTTACTGTTCCCAGCTTCCATATCATTTTTGATATCTCTTACCGAGTTTCTTAAGTCCTCCATTTCGGTTTTCTCTTTTGCAGATCGAGTAGCCATTCCAGAGACCTCTCCAGAGGTCAGTTCTGAAGTTTCTTGCTGTTCCAGAGTCTTCAGCAGATGTTTTGAGATTTTCCTCTGTGGGCTCTGACCTGGAGATGTACTTTTCATTTAAAATGACTTTCCCTCCGTTAAAATCGCGGCGCTTACTGATGACGTCATCAGCACCGCGACATGAAGCTCCGGTAAGTTTTTTAAAACGGTCCCGACCTCCAGACCCGATTTTAACGCGAAAAATCGCGATTTTTTCAGCGGAGCTAAAAAGTTTGCGACTGCTAGCAGAGCATGTCGCAACCGGAAGTCTTGCATGTCATTTTAATATTACACTTATCCCATCCCTCTGGATATTCCGGATTAATAAATTAAGGTTTTGTCAACTAATTACAAATCAGGCTATTTACAAATCAATATCAGCCAACTCCGAAACACGAAGCGCTGAGCATTGGGATCCAGACATCACGGACACCTAGCCTCAGTTCCCCGCTCACATCTGGCAGTGCTCTCCATCTGAACCAGGTGCCATGGAGCGTTTTTGAAAGTGGGGGGGCTGAGCGATCACTGATCACTGGCCTTGGGGAACCAGGCGAGGGAGTGGAGTGACCGAGTGGGGGGAAGGTGTGGGAGGGGATGCCCCCCCTCCCAGGGTAGGGATGTTTTGAAATTTGATGTATTAAAATCATGTTTTAGTGCATTGTAGAAGTATGAATTCAATGTTTTTTGTTTGAAGTATTTTTAAGAGGTAACTTTTTCCACACAAAGGGTGATGGGTGTATGAAACAAGCTGCCATAAGAGGTAGATGAGGCAGGGACTATTCTAACATTTAAGAAACAGTTAGAGTGATACATGGATAGGACAGGTTTGGAGGGATATGGACCAAAAGCAGGTAGTGTAGCTGGGACATGTTGGCAGATGTGGGCAAGTTGGGTTGAGGGGCCTGTTTTCACACATACAAAAACTGTTCAGAGACAGAGAGCGGCGGCTATAACTTTAGAGGGAAACTAAACTTGAAACAGCATTATGCTTGGACCAATTTAAAAAGTATGTGTATTTCAATTTGTGGGGTGGTTTTGTGGAATGGTCTTGACGAAACGATTAAACAAAGTATGAATATAATGCAATTTAAAAAAATGTACAAAAGATATATCTTTGAAAAGTACAGTAATGAGGAAGGAGAATGTAAATCTCACAGATGTTAATGGTGCTTGTTCTTTTGTTCTTTTGTTCTTTTTTTCTTAATAGCTTGATTGGAGTAGTTTTATTTGAATTGTCTGTTTAGTTTATTTTATTGAATTTTGCATTTGTTAATGGTGAAGAATGGGGGTAGGACTTGACAAGCATAGGCTTCTTCCTATCCCTTTTCGAACGAGTCTAATGTGTATTATGTTGAAATTGGCTTTTGATTTTTTAATTTATGTATGTACATATATGTTATGTATATGTGTATGTGTGTATATGTGTATATGTATGTATGTATATATGTACATGTATATGTATGTATGTGTGTATGTATTTATGTATATATATATATGTATATATAATTTTCCTTTATTTATTATTCATTTTCATCTTTTCTTTTCTTCTTTTTTTAATCGTTCGAAATAAAAAGATATCAAATCAAATCAAATCAAATTATACCTTCACCATGCGTGAATGCTTTAAAATCAAGTGGTCGAGTTTTATTGCTATATATACTCAAGCATAGAAACTTATAAAATAGGTGCAGGAATAGGCCATTCGGCCCTTCGAGCCAGCACTGCCTTTCAATATGATCATGGCTGTTCATCTAAAATCAGTACCTTTCCTGTTTTTCCCCCATATCCCATGATTTCGCTAGCCCCAAGAGCTAAATGTAACTCCCTCTTGAAAACATTCGGTGAATTAGCCTCCACTGCCTTCTGTGGCAGAGAATTCCACAGATTCACAACTCTCTGGGTGAAGAAAGTTTGTCCTCATCTCAGTCCTAAATGGCCTACCCCTTATTCTTAAACTGTGACCCCTGGTTCTGGGGGACACAATTTCATGGCGGACACACACACACCCACCCACACACACACACACCCACACAGCGCCGGGCGCTGATCGGCTCACGAACGGGCCGACTAAGCCCTTAGAAAGCGTCTGATGAAGTCCGGACCCCCGGCGCGACCCCCGTCCCTCCCAGGATTTCCACCCATGCTTGCACAGAGGCTGCTCCATGGCCGGAGCTGCAGCGAGTGACTCTCCAGCCCCGCAAATACTCGCCAGCCCCGGCTCCCCGTCTGCATCTGCACCCGCCGCTGCTTCTGCTTCCATCCCTCCCTCCGCCCGGCTGTCCAACACCCACAACCAGATTGCTCAGAACACAGCATCGCCTCGTCCAAAGCCGGAGATATTGAAACATATCTAGCCAAAAAAGTGGGGCGGCTGCAGCCCCCGCAAATCCTTAAATTCCGACTGCCGCTGGGAGCAGGACATGGCCTCACTTGCTGCGCTGGGTGACACTCATTCACTGCCCGGTCCGTGTCTTTAAATACAAATTTGCATGGGGACATGCATTGGAGGTGTGTGACGGTTCAGTCAAGTGAGAATAACAGAGAATAAGAATGCTGCTGCCATGTCAACAGACGCGCACATAAGCAGTTGATATTAGTTTTGAAATTCTCGTTGATCACAGAATTTCTCACGACAGAGTGTGAGAAATTCTGTGATCAGCGTGAGAACGTGAGAATTGGGCGAACTGATAGAGTCTCACACTCAAAGCGTGAGAGTTGGCAGCTCTGGACATTAAAAGTGGCATCTCCTGCATGAACTGCCTGCTCTACCTGCATGCTTACTTTCAGTGACTGATGTACAAGCAGGGCCTATGAGAGGGTGGTGCAGGGGGTACATCGTACCCGGGCCCAGAGTCCAAAAGGGGGCTCGGGAGACAAAGGCAATTTCCTGAAATCTCAGAAAATGTTTGCATATATTTTGTGAAGATTAGCATTCACATTTTGTGTGAGCCTACATGGTTTTATATATCGTAATTCGTAGAATTACGGACCTAGCAGAGTCATCACCACTGATGGGTCTTCCCTGTAGCAGGAGGGGAGCACTAGGACCCAGCAGAGTCATCACTACTGATGGGTCTTCCCTGTAGCAGGAGGGGAGCACTAGGACCCAGCAGAGTCATCACTACTGATGGGTTTTCCCTGTAGCAGGAGGGGAGCACTAGGACCCAGCAGAGTCATCACTACTGATGGGTCTTCCCTGTAGCAAGAGGGGAGCACTAGGACCCAGCAGAGTCATCACTACTGATGGGTCTTCCCTTTATCAGGAGGGGAGCACTAGGACCCAGCAGAGTCATCACTACTGATGGGTCTTCCCTGTAGCAGGAGGGGAGCACTAGGACCCAGCAGAGTCATCACTACTGATGGGTCTTACCTGCAGCAGGAGGGGAGCACTAGGACCCAGCAGAGTCATCACTACTGATGGGTCTTCCCTGTAGCAGGAGGGGAGCACTAGGACCCAGCAGAGTCATCACTACTGATGGGTCTTCCCTGTTGCAGGAGGGGAGCACTAGGACCCAGCAGAGTCATCACTACTGATGGGTCTTCCCTGTAGCAAGAGGGGAGCACTAGGACCCAGCAGAGTCATCACTACTGATGGGTCTTCCCTGTATCAGGAGGGGAGCACTAGGACCCAGCAGAGTCATCACTACTGATGGGTCTTCCCTGTAGCAGGAGGGGAGCACTAGGACCCAGCAGAGTCATCACTACTGATGGGTCTTACCTGCAGCAGGAGGGGAGCACTAGGACCCAGCAGAGTCATCACTACTGATGGGTCTTCCCTGTAGCAGGAGGGGAGCACTAGGACCCAGCAGAGTCATCACTACTGATGGGTCTTCCCTGTAGCAGGAGGGGAGCACTAGGACCCAGCAGACACAGACCACGTGCTGTCTGCATGGTGGAGGTTGTGGGCCTCGTGCTGCGCCTGGAACTCTGGTGAGGTGACGGCTCTGGCCCGCTGGTGGCCGGTGGAGAGGCGAGGGTCGGCGGAGTCGCTGGTGGAGGCCCGTGGGGAGCTGGAGTAGAGATACGGGCAGCAGCATCGGTGGCTTTCTGAAGACAGTGAAGGTCGGCGACAGTGGCTGTGGTGGCCCCGCCCGGGGAGGTGGTGAGAGTCGGCGGCTGCGGCAGTTTCAGTGGCCCGGGCCTGGGTGTGTTGGGTGTGTCAATGGGTGTGTGTGTGTCAATGGGTGTGGGTGTGTCAGTGGGTGTGGGTGTGTCAATGGGTGTGGGTGTGTCAATGGGTGTGGGTGTGTGAATGGGTGTGTGTGTGTCAATGGGTGTGGGTGTGTCAGTGGGTGTGGGTGTGTCAATGGGTGTGGGTGTGTCAATGTGTGTGTGTGTCAGTGGGTGTGGGTGTGGGTGTGTCAGTGGGTGTGGGTGTGTCAATGGGTGTGGGTGTGTCAGTGGGTGTGGGTGTGTCAATGGGTGTGGGTGTGTCAGTGGGTGTGGGTGTGTCAATGGGTGTGGGTGTGTGAATGGGTGTGTATGTGTGTCAATGGGTGTGGGTGTGTCAATGGGTGTGGGTGTGTCAATGGGTGTGGGTGTGTGGGTGAGTGGGTGTGGGTGAGTGGGTTTAGGTGTGTTGGGTGGGTCAGTGGGTGTGAGTGAGTGGGTGTGTGTGGGTGGGTCTATGTGAGTGGGTGAGTGAGTGTGTGTTGGAGTGTGAGTGTTAGTGGGAGGGTGAATTTTGTAAATGCACAGTTAAAACCATTCAATCTGTTGAACTTGTTAACAGAGTATAGACTTGGTGACCTGTTTCCAGATGTTTGTGTTAGCGTAAGAATACTATTAACAATTCCAGCAACAGTAGCTTCTGCAGAGAGGTCATTTAGCAAACTCAAGCTGATTAAGAATTATTTAAGGTCTACAATGTCTCAGGAATGTCTTGTGGATTTGGCCAGGCTAAGTATTGAATCAAACATTGCCAGAACAATACATTTTTATGCTGTGATTCAAAAAATTTCACAAATAAGGCCAGGAAAGCTCTTTATTTAAAGTAAATAATTATGTCTTTTGATGATCTGATCTGCTTTGAAATACAAAAGGATGTTTTTGTGTGAATTCTTCCTCCTTATCTGTATTGTAGCATAAACAAAGATGTTCAAAACAAATGTGCTTTCTTCTTTCTGATCCTTTTATTTTATTTATATTGATCATGGAGGGAGTATAGGAGCATAAGGCCTCAAATGCAGAAAATCAACAGATCGCTCCATTCCACCCCTCTCTCATCTTTCATACCCCCTTTTGCCTTACAGGTTACAGCTCATGGCATAAACCGGCTGTGGATAAAAACAGGATGACTAATGGAGAAGGGAAGGGGGCCCGAAAGAAACTTTGTACCCACTGATAAAATTCCTCTCAGAGGCCCCGTGTACAAGCACACCCAGGTCTCGTTGCACCTCCCTTTTTCCTAATCTGACACCATTCAGATAATAATCTGCCTTTCCGTTCTTGCCACCAAAGAGGATAACCTCACATTTATCCACATTATACTGCATCTGCCATGCATCTGCCCACTCACCCAACCAATCCAAGTCATCCTGCAGCATCAAAGCATCCTCATCGCAGCTCATACTGCCACTCAGCCTTGTGTCATCCGCAAACTTGGAGATGTCACATTCAATTATCTTGTCTAAATCATTTATATTGTAAATAACTTGGGTCCCAGCTCCGAGTTTTAGTCACTGCGTGCCATTCTGTAAAGGACCCGGTAATTCCTACTCTTTGCATTCTGTCTGCCAACCAGTTCTCTATTCATGTCAATACCCTATCCCCAATATCATTTGCTCTAATTTTGCATACTAATCTCTTGTGTGGGACCTTCAGAAATCCATGCTGGCTTTAACCGATCCTGTTACTGCTTTCCAGATGCGCTGCTATAACATCTTTAACATTCGACTCGAGCATCTTCCCCACTACTGGTCTATAATTCCCTGTTTTTAGGCTGTGAGCCAAGGTGCTTTTTTGTTTAAGTTTGTGACCCAAATCACGTAACTACCTGAATTTTTAACATATTGTGTAAAAATATTATAGAAATAATACCTGAATCTCGTCACGACCAAAACCTGCTTATTTTAAAAATATGAGGAAAAACCTCCAATTTTTGCGAGTAGTAATTGTCCAATCAAAGCACCTTTGACATTGAGATCGGACGCCAATTGACCATTCACTCGCTTTGTTTCATGGTCGCTAGGTAGCGAGCACTCTGGGATCATGGCTGCCTCCTAATTACATCAAAACAATAACAAGGTTTCCAAGGAATAAAGGTAATGCTAACCTTGCTGATAATTTTGTTTTAGAATTGATTTATCTTTGTAAAGTTATGATGTGAACTGTTAAATAAAAATGATAAATAGCAAATGTAGAGCTGGGGTTAGGATTAAGGTCAGTCAGTCAGTAGGAATGTTACAACATTTTGAGATTTTAAAAATCAAGCCTGTAGTTTATCCCATCAGATAAAGCATAAAAAGAACTTCAATTTGATACCTAATTGACTTTCATATCTTCAGTATTAAAAAAGTTGTGGTCATTTTCATACTCGGAAATTAGCATCTTGTTCCCTATCGCTTTTCCATTAATTTAACACAAAAGCTGTGATCGAGGACAGTCAATTGACATAAAAGCCCATAACTTTCTTAAAAATTAAGAGGACTAAATGAATGTTTCAGTTATTATAGATTGAAGCATTCTGAAAAAAATATGATGCGTCTTACTTGGATGGCCTGAAATTGAAGTATATAATTAGTTAATTACCTAATTAAGTAGCTAATTACAAAATTAACCGTTGTGACGGAAATAGTAATAAACACCCAGACTGCCTTAAAAATGAAAAAAATGTGATATTCTCAAGATCAGAACTTTAATATTATTGTACTGTTAAAACAAATAGTAAATACTCAACAAAAAATCATATTCATCAGTCATCAAATCAATTCATCTAAACATCTATCACATTCTTAAGAAAAGGCTAAAAATATATATATTTTTAAGCCAAAGTATCCAAATAACAAACTGATCCCATTCACACAAGAATTCACAATATAACATGATGTTTAAATCTCACTTTGTCATGAATTTCTATGCCAAATCGAAGGAATTGAATGTTTAATTGCCATAAATGTTACTCTGTTGGTTTATAACACTGCAGCAGGCAAGGGCTGTTTTGCACAGACATGTGTTCACAATCCACAAACAACCACTCTCAAGATAATCAAAATCATCATTTTTTGCACAATCTTGTCATAAGGACATCTAAATTATTTATATTTCGTGTTATTGTCTATCCAAGATCAATATTTGCACACTAAATGTCTTACTAAAAACTTCCACAGTACATAGTTTTTAGTCAGATATTTGTGTTTTACACAAGATTCCAGCATCTGCAGTTCCTTGTTTCCCAGTTTGAAGTAGAGTTCCGACCCGAAATGTTGCCCATCCATGTCCTCCAGACATGGCTGAGCTACTCCAGGACTTTGTATTTTTATCATAATTACGTTTGTCATGCATATGTATTTAGCTGATATGAAGAAAAGTAGGAGATGTGATGAAGAAGTACAAGCTAATAGACATTCAAGGATATTTGGTAACTACAGGCTGAGAATGTCATAATAGATAAAGGGCACCATGGTGGTGCAGCGGTAGAGTTGTTGCCTTACAATGCTAGACACCCGGTTTCGAACCTGACTACGGATGCTGTCTGTATTGAGTTTGTACGTGCTCCCCGTGATCTGCGTGGGTTTTCTCCGGGATCTCCGGTTTCCTCCCACACTCGAAAGATGTACAGGTTTGTGGGTTTATTGGCTCAGTATAATTGTAAATCATCCCTTGTGTGCCTAGGATATCGTTAGTGTGCAGGGATCGCTGGTCGTTGCGGACTTGGTGGGCCGAAGGGCCTGTTTCCACACTGTACCTCTAACAAAACTAAAAAATAATTTGCTTATAAGCACCGAAACCGAATCAGCTGGAGAAAACCCACACAGTCACAGGGAGAATGTGCAAACTCCGGACAGATGGCACCCAAAGTCAGGATCGAACCCGGGTCTCTGGCGCTGTAAGGCAGCAACTCTATTGCAATGTCCATGAAAAAACTCATTAAATGCCTCATAATCTTGCTCCTCCTGCCTTAAATCTATGGTCTATGGTTATAGCTAGTTCTGCTAATGGTAAAAGATTATCACTATATACCTTATGTATGACACTCATAATTTTATATACCCTTCTGGTGCCTTCTCTGCTCCACAGAAAACAGAACCAGTCTCTAGTCTCCCTTCCCAGCTGAATACTCCATCCGAGGCAACATCCTGGTGAATATGTTTTGCACCCTCTCCAGTGCAAGTGCATCTTTCCTGAAATGTGGTGACTCGAGATGTGAATTGATTATTGTTCTGTTCAGTGTGGGGAATGATTAAAATTAAGGAGAATGAACATGAGGTAAACATAGAAACATAGAAAGTAGGTGCGAGAGTAGACCACCAGGTCCATCGAGCCCGCACCGCCATTCGCTCATGGCTGAACACTAAACAGACACCCTTACCCACAAACAGTAGACACAAGACACAGAACACAAGACACTACCCTCCCCTTTATATCGCTATCACCCCTCTCCACCCCAAGAACCGCGTGATCTCCTGGGGGAGGCAAAAAAACGGATAAAAACCCAGGTCCAATTCGGGAAAAAAATCCGGGAAATTCCTCTCCGACCCCAATCCAGGCGATCGACACTTGTCCAGGAGATCACTCAGGTCTTACTATACTAACCATACCTAGGTCCATATCCCTGCCCTCTCCCCGTAGCCCCTTATCCCCTTGGCAGCTAAAAAACCATCTATTTTAGACTTAAATATATTTAATGTTTCTGCTTCCACTGCTCCCTGGGGCAGTGAATTCCATAAATTAACCACCCTCTGGGTGAAGAAGTTCTTCCTCATCTCAGTTTTAAAAGAGCCCCCTCTTATTCTACAACTATGTCCCCTAGTTCTAGTTTCCCCGATCATTGGGAACATCCTCGGTGCATCCACCCGATCAAGGCCCCTCACGATCTTATATGTTTCAATGAGATCGCCTCTCATTCTTCTAAACTCCAAAGAGTAGAGTTCCAGCCTACTTAACCTTTCCTCATATGTCAATCCCCTCATTGCAGGAATTAATCTTGTAAACCTTCGCTGCACTGCCTCCAGGGCCAGTACATCCTTTCTTAAGTATGGACCCCAGAACTGTACACAGTATTCCAAATGTGGTCTCACTAATACTGTGTACAGCTGCAGCAAGACCTCCGTGTTTTTATACTCAATCCCCCTAGCAATAAAGGCCAAAACTCCATTGGCCTTCCTGATAGCTTGCTGCACCTGCATACTAACTTTTAGTGATTCATGTACTACTACCCCTAGATCCCTTTGCGTTGCATTACAACGCAGCTCCA
This sequence comes from Malacoraja senta, assembly GCA_038087875.1. Classification (NCBI taxonomy): domain Eukaryota; kingdom Metazoa; phylum Chordata; class Chondrichthyes; order Rajiformes; family Rajidae; genus Malacoraja; species Malacoraja senta. Next base: position 44,703 of record JAXLNO010003855.1, read on the forward strand.
CCTCATTTAGAAAATAACTTGCCCTATCATTTTTTTTCCCAAAGTGAATGACTTCACATTTATTAGTATTAAATTTCATCTGCCAAGTTGTTGCCCACTCACCTAGCTTATCTATATCCTTTTGCAGACTCTTCCTATCCTCCTCATCCCCTACTTTTCCTCCCATTTTTGTATCGTCCGCAAATTTTGATATATTACTCTTGGTTCCCTCCTCCAAATCATTTATATAAATTGTGAACAACTGGGGTCCCAGCACCGACCCTTGCGGAACCCCGCTAGTTACCGGTTGCCATCCCGAGTATGAACCATTTATCCCCACTCTCTGCTTCCTATTTGTTAGCCAATTTGTTACCCATGCTAATATATTACCCCCAATCCCATAATTTTTTATTTTTAGCAATAGTCTCTTATGTGGCACCTTGTCAAAAGCCTTTTGGAAGTCCAAGTATACCACATCCACCGGTTCCCCTTTATCCACCCGGGTTGTTACTTCCTCAAAGAATTCGAGCAGATTCGTTAAACAGGACTTCCCCTTCACAAAACCATGCTGGTTCTGTCCGATGAAGTCATGTTTATCCAAGTGCCCCGTTAGTGTTTCTTTAATAATTGTCTCTAACATTTTACCCACCACCGATGTTAGACTAACCGGTCTATAGTTACCCGCCTTCTGTTTACTTCCTTTTTTAAATATAGGTGTTACATTGGCCATTTTCCAATCCACTGGGACCGTTCCTGCCTCCAGGGAGTTTTGGAAAATTATCACCAATGCATCCACAATCCCCACCGCTATCTCCCTCAAGACCCTTGGATGTAATCCATCAGGCCCAGGGGATTTATCCTCCTTCAGTCTCATTAATTTCCCTAATACCACCTCCTTGGTGATCTTAATAGTATTTAGCTCCTCCATTCCTACCGCCCCCTGTTTATCCAGCATTGGAATATTTTTTGTGTCTTCTATGGTGAAGACTGATACAAAATACTCGTTTAATGCCTTTGCCATTTCCATGTTCCCCACCAACAACTCTCCAGTCTCACCCTCCAATGGACCAACGTTCACCTTAGCCACCCTTTTTCTTTTTATATAGCTATAAAAACTCCTACTATTAGTTTTTATGTTGTTCGCTAAATTCCTTTCATAGTCTATTTTCCCCGTCTTAATTAATCTCTTAGTTATTTTTTGCTGACCTTTAAATGCTTCCCAATCCTCTACCCTCCCACTATCTCTAGCTACCTTATATGCCCTTGCCTTCAACCGAATACTATCCTTTATAGTTTTACTGAGCCATGGCTGACTGTTCTTTCCCTTACCCCTTTTTTTCTTCATAGGAATAAATTTTTCTTGAAGGTTATACAGTAGATCCTTAAACGTACACCACTGCTCATGTACCGTCTTATTCTTGAGTCTGCTATCCCAGTCAACTTTGATCAGCTCAGTCCTCATACCTTCATAATCCCCTTTATTTAGACTAAGTACCCTAGCCTGAGTTTCAACCTGCTCCCCTTCTATTTGAATATGGGAATTCGACCATATTGTGGTCACTTGTTCCCAACGAGTCCCTAACTATGACATTTTTAATTAATCCTGCTTCATTACACAGGACCAGATCCAAGATTGCCTCCCTCCTTGTCGGTTCTGTGACATACTGTTCTAGGAACCCGTCTCTAATACATTCTATAAACTCTTCCTCTAGTCTACCCTGCCCAGTTTGGTTTGCCCAATTAATATGAAAATTGAAGTCCCCCATGATTACAGCAGTTCCCTTTTTACATGCGTCAACTATTTGCAGATTTATGTTCTGACTAACAGCGTCACAGCTATTTGGAGGTCTATAAATTACACCCACTAGTGTTTTTTTCCCCTTGTTATTCTCTATCTGTACCCAAGCTGTTTCACTATCCTGATCCTTCAACGCAATATCCTTCCTCTCTATTGCCGTTATTCCCTCCCTTATTAAAAGGGCCACCCCTCCTCCCTTTCTTTCCTGTCTATCTTTTCTAATTGTCGAGTACCCCTCTATATTTAACTCCCAATCCTGATCCCCTTGCAGCCATGTCTCCGTAATGGCCACGATATCATAACTATATGTACTTAATTGCACCGTTAATTCATTTATCTTATTTCGAATACTCCGTGCATTTAGATACAGCACTTTCAGATGATTTTTACTACCCTTCCTTTCTGTTTTTGCCCTTTTACATCTAGAGCTTTATCTTCACACATTCTGGATCCTCCTGTCACATTTTGATTTTCCGTTTCCCCACTGATACCCTGCTCTATTTCCTCTACCCCTGCCGTTATTACCCCCCTTGATACCTCCCCCCCGCTACTTAGTTTAAAGACCTCTCTACTGCCCTAGTTATATGATTTGCCAGGACCCCAGTCCCAGCACCGTTCAGGTGAAGTCCGTCCTTACAGAACAGATCCCCCCTGTCCCAGTACTGGTGCCAGTGGCCCAAGAAACCAAACCCATTTTTCCCACACCAGTCTTTGAGCCACGCATTCAGCTTTTTAATTTTTCGTACCCTCGCCGATTTGGCCCGTGGCTCAGGTAGCAATCCGGAGATCAGTACCCTCGAGGTTCTGCTTTTTAATTTATTCCCTAACTGCTCAAACTCGTTCAGCAGATCCTCCTTCCTCGTCCTTCCTATGTCATTGGTCCCCACATGGACCACGACCACTGGATCCTCCCCCTCACTCTGCAAATTTCTCTCCAGCATCGCAGAGATATCCTTAACCCTAGCACCGGGTAGGCAACACAGCCTTCGGGACATGTTCTGCTGGCCGCAGAGAACCTTATCTACCCCCCGAATAATACTATCCCCTATCACCACGGCATTTCTTCTAACTCCCCCTCTTGAATGGCCCCCTGATCTACGGTGCTGCAGCCAGGTTGCTCATCCCTCCCACAGCCCCTGATCCCGTCCTCACATCACAACTTACTCTGATATTTACTTAACAGCTGCAACATAAAGCAGTTTAGCCATTCTTCTCTTTCATAACACAAAGCTTTGCTTGAAAACTTTGCAGTTCATGCCTGGCTGCATCTCATTCAATAATAATGTCATACAATTGGGTTTGTGGGTTACTTGTACTACATTGTCATCAAAATATTTCAACATGAAAATCAATTCCTAATCAACCCAAACTTGAGATATCAGTCGCGTTAATCTATGACAATATAAAAGAAAACCTCATGTCAGTAACAGTAACTTAATTAACTACTTGAGCGATGTAAGAGGGAACATGAGAAGCATATGGAAAGAAAAGGGACAGTGATAGAGGAAAAACCTTTTCTCCCTGAGAGTTTTGAATCTGCAGAATTCTTTTCCTCAGAAGGCAGTGGAGGCCAATTCTCTGGATGCTTTCAAGAGAGAGTGATAGGTAGAGCTCTCAAAGATAGCAAAGTCAGAGGATATGGTGAGAAGGCCAGAACTGGGTACTGATTGCGGATGATCAGCCATGATCGCAGTGAATGGCGGTGCTGGATCGATGGGCCGAATGGCCTACTCCTGCACCTATTGTCCATAAAGAATTTGTTTCAGTACATTGGAAGCAAATGGCATTGAACTATCTCCTTGTGGAAGTAGAATCCCAGCTCTAGTTTTTAGTTTAAGGGAAAAGTGCACAACCATTTTGTGACTATTTTAGTTGGCACAATGTCACAACTGTTGGAGTGGCAGCCTCACAGCACCAGGGACTCACGTCTGATCCTGTCTGTGTGGAATTGACATGTTCTTTCTGTAACCATTCCTCTGGATGCTCTTGTTTATTCCCAGATCCCAAAGAAGTGCAGAATTGTACGTTAACTGGGCTCTGTAAATTGCCCCCTAGAGTTAAGACAGTGGATATAAAAATGGGATAACATAGAACTAGTGTGAATGGGTGATCAACGGTTGGCATGGACCAGTGAGCCGATGGGCATGTTTCCATGCTATATTTTCAATCAATCAAGATACAAGGGTGCAAGTGGAATCTGATCAGCAAAAGAAGACGGGGAGTGAAATGGAGAGCCAGAGGGAGGATTGGTGGGTAGAAGGGAAAAGAGAAAGAAAAATGGGGGAACTGGTGCACTTCATTGATGATGAAGTGCTTTATATGCAATCTCGCAAAAGGCATTCAGATTTCTTAAACTTGAGGAGACACCTTAGCAATGCAGCTTTCCCTCAGCCCTCGGGCTCCTCCTCTTCCTTTTTCCTTTCTTCTCCCAACCCCCCCACCCTCCATCAGTCTGAAGAAGGGTTTTGGCCCGAAACGTTGCCTATTTCCTTCGCTCCATAGATGCTGTTGCACCCGCTGAGTTTCTCCAGCATTTTTGTCTACCTTCAAGTTGCCCAGTTACTAATTAACTTCCCATACTGCCCTTTCTGGCCTGAGCCTCCTCCATTGCTGGACTGAAGCCACATGCAAACTGGGGAAACAGTAACACATATTCCTCTTGGATAGCTTACAACTCAACGGTATGAACATTGAATTCTCCTTTTTAGGGAACACCCATCCCTTTTTCCTCATCTCATCCCTGTGCCCCACTCGGGTATCTCCCCCAAAATACACGCCCCCCCCCCCCCCCCCTTCCGCCTTCCAGCTCTATCACCTTCCTCTGGCTCTGTTTCACGCATCTTCTCTCCTTATCTCACAGCCTCTGTCTTTCAATCACTGGCCTTTGTCCAACCATCTGAAAATGATACCCCCTCATCTGTATCCTGGTATCACTTGCAGGCTTTGTCCTTCCCCCACCTTCCTTCCTGCTTTCTCCCTCCTATTGCAGTCAGTCTGGGAAATTATCTCAACCCAAAACGTCACCTGTCCATTTCCTCCAGAGATACTGCCTGACCCGATGAGTTATTCCACCACTTTTTGCCTGTTTTTCCTCAAGTTATAAATAGATTCTGAATGGTCCTTCCATTAGGCAGGGCACTGTTTGATTCATTTCTACCCCATTGCGGACATTGAACTTTGTCTAATGAACTGATGCGCTACAATGCTGAGAACTCTGCGACTTGCTCTTTGCTTTATCTATTGTACTTGAGTTTGAACTGATTGTATTAATGTATAGTATATCTGATCTGTTTAAATAGCAGGCAGAAAACATTGTTCTGCACCTTGGTACACATGATAATGATAAACCTAAACATAGATCTTGAGCTCTACTTTGTAAGAGCTCGACTTTGGCTCCCTTCAGCCATCTGGCTATGAAACACTATAACCTCCAAGTAAGCTCCGATCTACATAGACTAAGGGGGCATTGGTTTTGTCTTTGCACTGTTATTGTTTGTTTGTTTACGTGTGTGTGTATGTTATTATATATATATATATATATGCTATACACACTGAACATTTTTTCTCGTTTTTTTATTTTACTGAGTACTATATACATATTCTATTGTGCTGCTGTGTATAAAATTATGAGAGGCATAGATCGTGCAAATGCAGTGTGTATGAAAGAACTGCAGATGCCGTTTAAATCTAAGATAGACACAAAAAGCTGGAGTAACTCAGCGGGACAGGCAGCATCTCTGGAGAGAAGGAATGGGTGACGTTTCAGGGTCGAGACCCTTCTTCAGACTGATCATAGTTGCAGCCTTTCCCGCTGAGTTACTCCAGGATTTTGTGTCTTTCTTTGGGCGGATGCACAGTATCTCTTGGACAGAGCAGGGGAATAGGGGACCAGAAGACATAGGTTTAAGGTGAAGCAGGAAAGTTTTAGTAGGAATCTAAGGGGTAACTTTTTCACACAAAGGGTAGTGGGGATATGGAACGAGCTACCAGAGGGGGTAGTTAAGGCAGAGACTTTCGCAACGGTTTAAGAAACAATTATACAGGCACATGAATAGGACAGGTTTGGGGGGGGTTATGGACCAAACGCAGTCAGGTGGGACTAGTGTAGCTGGGACATGTTGGTCGGTATGGGCAAGTTGGGCCAAAGGGCCTGTTTCCATGGTGTGTGACTTTCAAGTAAGAATTTCACTGCTGGATCTGGGACATATGACAATGAAATACTCTTGTCTCTTGACATGCTGCCACAGCGCCTACCTCTGGCCGCCGTTTCACATTGCGCCTGGCGCACACCACGTCGCCGTGCGTGAGGCGGTTGAGCGTGCTGGGTCACGTGGTGATGACGGAGGGGTCGGAGCGGGGACAGTCCGCCCCAGCTTCTCAGTATCTTTGGTCTGCCCGCAGCTTCACGGGCGACCGCACCACAGGGGGAGCGCCGTCTGCCTCGAAACAAGCCTCGCCTGCAGCAATTGGGGC
>JAXLNO010003856.1:0-92925 GCA_038087875.1 Malacoraja senta
GGCAAGGTCGCCATAAATCCGGCAAGGTCGCCACAAATACGGCTAGGTCGCCACAAATCCTGCAAGGTTGCCATATTTCCGGCTAGGTCGCCATAAATCCGGCAAGGTCGCCACAAATCCGGCAAGGTCGCAATATTTCCGGCAAGGTCGCCATAAATCCGGCAAGGTCGCCCCAAATCCGGCAAGGTCGCCATATTGCCGGCAAGGTCGCCATAAATCCGACAAGGTCGCCATAAATCCGGCAAGGTGGCCACAAATCAGGGAAGGTCGCCACATTTCAGGTAAAGCCGCCATAAATCCGGCAAGGTCGCCATAAATCCGGCAAGGTCTCCATAAATCCGGCTAGGTCGCCATAAATCCGGCAAGGTCGCCATATTTCCGGCAAGGACGCCACAAATCCGGCAAGGTCGCCACATTTGCCGCAAGGTCGCCATGAATCCGGCAAGGTCGCCAGAAATATGGCAAGGTCGCCACAATTCCGGCAAGGTCGCCATAAATCCGGCAAGGACGCAACAAATCCGGTACGGTCGCCACATCCCCGGCAAGGTCGCCATAACTCCGGCAAGGTCGCCACAAATCCGTCAAGGTCGCCACATTTCCGGCAAGATCGCCATAAATCCGGCAAGGTCGCCACAAATCCGCCAAGTTCACCACATTTCAGGCAAGGTCGCCATAAATCCGGCAAGGTCGCCACAAATCCGGCAAGGTCGCCACATTTCCGGCAACGTCGCCATATTTCCGGCAAGGTCACCATAAATCCGGCAAGGTCGCCACAAATGCGGCAAAGTCGCCATATTTCCGGCAAGGTCGCCATTAATCCGGCAAGGTCGCCACAAATACGGCAAGGTCGCCATAAATCCGGCAAGGTGGCCACATTTCCGGCAAGGTCGCCATAAATCCGGCAAGGTCGCCATAAATCCGGCAAGATCGCCACATTTCCGGCAAGGTCGCCATATTTCCGGCAAGGTAACCATAAATCCGGCAAGGTCGCCACAAATGCGGCAAGGTCGCCATATTTCCGGCAAGGTCGCCTTAAATCCGGCATGGTCGCCACAAATCCGGTAAGGTCGCCACAAATCCGGCAAGGTTGCCATATTTCCCGTTAGGTCGCCATAAATCCGGCAAGGTCGCCACAAATCCGTCAAGGTCGCTATATTTCCGGCATGGCCGCCATAAATCCGGCAAGGTCGCCCCAAATCCGGCAAGGTCGCCATAATGCCGGCAAGGTCGCCATAAATCCGACAAGGTCGCCCCAATTCCGGCAAGGTCGCCACATTTCCGGCAAGGTCGCCATAAACCCGACAAGGACGCCACAAATCCGGCAAGGTCGCCACATTTCCGGCGAGGTCGCCATATATCCGGCAAAGTCGCCAAAAATCCGGCAAGATCGCAACATTTCCGTCGAGGTCGCAATACATCCGGCAAGGACGCCACCAATCCGGCAAGGTCGCCACATTCCCGGCGAGGTCGCCAACTATCCGGCAAGTTCGCCACAAATCCGGCAAGGTCGCCATATATCCGGCGAGGTCGCCATAAATCCGGCAAGTTCGCCACATATCCCGCAAGGTCGCCATAAATCCGGCGAGGTCGCCATTTTCACGGCAAGGTCGCCACAAATCCAGCAATGTCGCCAAAAATCAGGCGGGTCGCCATATTGCCGGCGAGGTCGCCAGAAAGACGGCAAGGTCGCCTTAAATCCGGCGAGGTCGCCATATTTCCCGCGAGGTCGCCATAAATCCGGCAAGGTCGCCATAAATCCGGCGAGGTCGCCATATTTCCGCCGAGGTCACCATAAATCCGGCAAGGTCTCCATAAACCGGCGTGGTCGCCATATTTCAGGCGAGGTCGCCCTAATTCCGGCAAGGTCGTTATAGATACATAGAACATAGATACATAGAAAATAGGTGCAGGAGTAGGCCATTCGGCCCTTCGAGCCTGCACCGCCATTCAATATGATCATGGCTGAACATCCAACCCAGTATCCCGTACCTGCCTTCTCTCCATACCCCCCGATCCCTTTCGCCACAAGGGCCACATCTAACTCCCTCTTAAATATAGCCAATGAACTGGCCTCAACTACCCTCTGTGGCAGCCACAAATGCGGCAAGGTCGACATATTTCCGGCATGGTCGCCATAAATCAGGCAAAGTCGGCACAAAGGCGGCAAGCTCGGCATATTTCCGGCAATGTCGCCATAAATCCGGCAAGGTCGCCACAAATGCTGCAAGGTCGCCATATTCCCGGCAAGGTCGCCATAAATGTGGCACAGTCGCCGTATATCCGGCAAGGTCGCCACAAATCCGGCAAGGTCGCCATAAATCCGGCAAGGTCGCCACAAATCCGGCAGAGTCACCTATTTCCGGCAAGGTCGCCATAAATCCGGCACGGCCGCCACAAATCCGGCAAGGTCGCCACATTTCCGGCAAAGTCGCAACAAATCTGCCAAGGTCGCCACAAATCCGACAAGGTCGACATATTTCCGGCAAGGTCGCCATAAATCCCGCAAGGTCGCCACAAATGCGGCAAGGTCCTCATATTTCCGGCAAGGTCGCAATAAATCCGGCAAGGTAGACACAAAAGCGGAAAGGTCGACATATTTCCGGCAAGGTCGCCATAAATCCGGCAAGGTTTCCATAACTCCGGCAAAGTCGCCACAAATCCGGCAAGGTCGCCATAAATCCGGCAAGGTCGCCACAAATCCGGCAGTCGCCTATTTCCGGCAAGTTCGCCATGAATCGGGCAAGGCCGCCACAAATCCGGCAAGGTCGCTGTAAATCCCGCAAGGTCACCACAAATCCGGCAAGGTCGCCATAAATCCGGGATGGTCGCCACATCCCCGGCAAGGTCGCCATAAATCCGACAAGGTCGCCACAAATGCGTCAAGGTCGCCACATTTCAGGCAAGGTCGCCAGATTTCCGGCAAGATCGCCATAAATCCGGCAAGGTCGCCACAAATCCGACAAGGTCCCCATAAATCCGGCAAGGTCGCCACATTTCCGGCAAGGTCGCCATAAATCCGACAAGGGCGCCATAAATCCGGCAAGTTGGCCACAAATCAGGGAAGGTCGCCACATTTCTGGCAAGGTCGCCATTAATCCGGCTAGGTCGCCACAAATCCGGCAAGGTCGACACATTTCCGGCAAGGTCGCCATTAATCCGGGAAAGTCGCCACGTCCGGCAAGGTCGCCATAAATCCGGCAAGGTCGCCACAAATCCCACAAGGTTACCATCAATCCGGCAAGGTCGCCACAAATCCCACAAGGTCACCATCAATCCGGCAAGGTCGCCATAAATCTGGCAAGGTCGCCACAATTCCGGCAAGGTCGCCATAAATCCGGCAAGGTCGCCACAAATCCGGCAGGGTCGCCACATCCCCGGCAAGGTCGCCATTAATCCGGGAATGTCGCCATAAATCCGGCAAGGTCGCCACATTCCTGGCAAGGTCGCCATAAATCCGGCAAGGTCGCCGCCAATCCGGCAAGGTCGCCACATTTCCGGCAAGGTCGCCATAAATCCGGCAAGGTCGCCACAAATCCAGCAAGGTCGCCACAAATGCGGCAAGGTCGGCACATTTCCGGCAAGGTCGCCATAAATCCGGCAAGTTCGCCACAAATCCGAAAGGTCCCCATAAATCCGGCAAGGTCGCCACATTTCCGGCAAGATCGCCATAAATCCGGCAAGGTCGCCACAAATCCGCCAAGTTCACCACATTTCCGGCAATGTCGCCTTAAATCCGGCAAGGTCGCCACAAATCCGGCAAGGTCGCCACATTCCGGCAAGGTCGCCATATTTCCGGCAAGGTCACCATAAATCCGGCAAGGTCGCCACAATTGCGGCAAAGTCGCCATATTTCCGGCAAGGTCGCCATTAATCCGGCAAGGTCGCCACAAATACGGCAAGGTCGCCACAAATCCGGCAAGGTTGCCATATTTCCGGCTAGGTTGCCATAAATCCGGCAAGGTCGCCACATATCCGGCGAGGTCACAATATTTCCGGCAAGGTCGCCATAAATCCGGCAAGGTCGCCATATTGTCGGCAAGGTCGCCATAAATCCGACAAGGTCGCCACAATCCGGCAAGGTCGCCACATTACCGGCAAGGTCGGCATAAATCCGGCAAGGTGGCCACAAACCAGGCAAGGTAGACACATTTCCGGCGAGGTCGCCAAACATCCGGCAAAGTCGCCAAAAATCCGGCAAGATCGCAACATTTCCGTCGAGGTCGCCATAAATCCGGCAAGGTCGCCACATATCCGGCAAGATGGCTACATTACCGGCGAGATCGCCAACAATCCGGCAAGGTGGCCACAAATCAGGGAAGGTCGCCACATTTCAGGCAAAGTCGCCATTAATCCGGCTAGGTCGCCACAAATCCGGCAAGGTCGCCACATTTCCGGCAAGGTCGCCATTAATCCGGGAATGTCGCCATAAATCCGGCAAGGTCGCCACAAATCCGGCAAGGTCGCCACATTTCCGGCAAATTCGCCATAAATCTGGCAAGGTCGCCACAAATCCGGCAAGGTCGCCACGTTTCCGGCAATGTCGCCATATTTCCGACAAGGTCACCATAAATCCGGCAAGGTCGCCATAATTCCGGCGATGTCGCCATATTTCCGGCAAAGTCGCCATAAATCCGGCAAGTTTGCCATAAATCTGCAAAATCGCCATAACTCCGGCAAGGTCGCCATATTTCCGGCAAGGTCACCATAAGTCCGGCAAGGTCGCCACAAATGCGGCAAAGTCGCCATATTTCCGGCAAGGTCGCCATTAATCCGGCAAGATCGCCACAAATACGGCAAGGTCGCCACAAATACGGCAAGGTTGCCATATTTCCGGCTAGGTCGCCATAAATCCGGCAAGGTCGCCACAAATCCGGCGAGGTCGCAATATTTCCGGCAAGGTCGCCATAAATCCGGCAAGGTCGCCCCAAATCCGGCAAGGTCGCCATATTGCCGGCAAGGTCGCCATAAATCCGACATGGTATCCACAAATCCGGCAAGGTCGCCACATTACCGGCAAGGTCGGCATAAATCCGGCAAGGTCGCCACAAACCAGGCAAGGTCGACACATTTCCGGCGAGGTCGACAAACATCCGGTAAAGTCGCCAAAAATCCGGCAAGATCGCAACTTTTCCGTCGAGGTCGCCATAAATCCGGCAAGGTCGCCACATATCCGGCAAGAAGGCTACATTACCGGCGAGGTCGCCAATAACCCGACAAGGTGGCCACAAATCAGGAAGGTCGCCACATTTCAGGCAAGGTCGCCATTAATCCGGCTAGGTCGCCACAAATCCGTCAAGGTCGACACATTTCCGGCAAGGTCGCCATTAATCCGGGAAGGTCGTCACAAATCCGTCAAGGTCGCCACATTTCCGGCAAGGCCGCCATATTTCCGGCAAGCTCGCGTCAAGTCCGGAAAGGTCGCCACATTTCCGGCAAGGTCGCCATAGATCCGGCAAGGTCGCCACAAATCCGGCAAGGTCGCAACATTTCGGCAAGGTCGCCAGAAATCCGGCATCGTCGCCACAAATCCGGCAAGGTCGCCACATTTCCGGCAAGGTCGCCATGAATCCGTCAAGGTCGCCACAAGTCCGGCAAGGTCGCCACATTTCCGGCAAGGTCGCCATAAATCCAGCGTTCGCCACAAATCCAGCCAGGTCGCCACAAATGCGGCAAGGTCGCCACATTTCCGGCAGGTCGCCATAAATCCGGCAAGTTCGCCACAAATCCGACAAGGTCGCCATAAATCCGGCAAGGTCGCCATATTTCCGGCAAGATCGCCATAAATCCGGCAAGGGCGCCACAAATCCGCCAAGTTCACCACATTTCCGGCAAGGTCGCCATAGATCCGGCAAGGTCGCCACAAATCCGGCAAGGTCGCCACATTTCCGGCAAGGTCGCCATATTTCCGGCAAGGTCACCATAAATCCGGCAAGGTCACCATAAATCCTGCAAGGTCGCCACAAATCCGGCAAAGTTGCCATATTTCCGGCTAGGTCGCCATAAATCCGGCAAGGTCACCACAAATCCGGCAAGGTCGCAATATTTCAGGCAAGGTCGCCATAAATCCGGCAAGGTCGCCCCACATCCGGCAAGGTCGCCATATTGCCGGCAAGGTCACCATAAATCCGACAAGGTCGCCACAAATCCGGCAAGGTCGCCACATTACCGGCAAGGTCGCCATAAATCCGGCAAGGTCGCCACAAAACAGGCAAGGCCGCCACATTTCCGGCGAGGTCGCCGTAAATCCATCAAAGTCGCCAAAAATCCGGCAAGATCGCAACATTTCCGTCGAGGTCGCCATAAATCCGGCAAGGTCGCCACATATCCGGCAAGATGGCCACATTCCCCGCGAGGTCGCCAACAATCCGGCAAGGTCGCCACAAATCCAGCAAGGTCGCCACAAATGCGGCAAGGTCGCTACATTTCCGGCAAGGTCGCCATAAATCCGGCAAGTTCGCCACAAATCCGACAAGGTCGCCATAAATCCGGCAAGGTCGCCACATTACCGGCAAGATCGCCATAAATCCGGCAAGGTCGCCATAAATCCGCCAAGTTCACCACATTTCCGGCAAGGTCGCCATAAATCCGGCAAGGTCGCCACAAATCCGGCAAGGTCGCCACATTTCCGGCAAGGTCGCCATAAATCCGGCAATGTCGCCACAAATCCGGCAAGGTCGCCACATTTCCGGCAAGGTCGCCATATTTCCGGCAAGGTCACCATAAATCCGGCAAGGTCGCCACAAATACGGCAAGGTCGCCACAAATCCGGCAAAGTTGCCATATTTCCGGCTAGGTCGCCATAAATTCGGCAAGGTCGCCACAAATCCGGCAAGGTCGCAATATTTCAGGCAAGGTCGCCATAAATCCGGCAAGGTCGCCCCACATCCGGCAAGGTCGCCATATTGCCGGCAAGGTCGCCACAAATCCGGCAAGGTCGCTACATTTCTGGCAAGGTCGCCATAATTCCGGCAAGGTCACCATAAATCCGGCAAGGTCGCCACAAATGCGGCAAAGTCGCCATATTTCCGGCAAGGTCGCCATTAATCCGGCAAGGTCGCCACAAGTACGGCAAGGTCGCCACAAATCCGGCAAGGTTGCCATATTTCCGGCTAGGTCGCCATAAATCCGGCAAGGTCGCCACAAATCCGGCAAGGTCGCAATATTTCCGGCAAGGTCGCCATAAATCCGGCAAGGTGGCCACAAATCAGGGAAGGTCGCCACATTTCAGGCAAGGTCGCCATAAATCCTGCAAGGTCGCTACAAATCCGGCATGGTCGCCACATTTCCGGCAAGTTCGCCATTAATCCGGGAATGTCGCCATAAATCCGGCAAGGGCGTCACATTTCCGTCAAGATCGCCATTAATCCGGGCATGTCGCCATAAATCCGCCAAGGTCGCCACATTCCCGGCAAGGTCGCCATAAATCCGGCAAGGTTGCCACAAATCCGGCAAGGTCGCCACATTTACGGCAACGTCGCCATAAATCCGGCAAGGTCGCCACAAATGCTACAAGGTCGCCAAAAATCCGGCAAGGTCGCCATATTTCCGGCAATGTCGCCATAAATCCAGCGAGGTCGCAATATTTCCGGCGGGGTCGCCATAAATCCGGCAAGGTCGCCATAATTCAGTGAATGTCGCCATATTTGTGATAAAGTAGCCATAAATCCGGCAACTCGCCATAAATCTGGAATGTCGCCATAACACCGACACGGTCGCCGTATTTCCGGCACGGTCGCCATAAATCCGGCTAGGACGCCATAAATCCGGCAAGGTCGCCATATTTCCGGCATGGTTGCCACAAATCCGGCAAGGTCGCCATATCACCGTCAAGGTCGCCATAAATCCGGCAAGGTCGCCATAAATCCGGCACGGTCGCCATATTTCCGGCAAGGTCGCGTCAAATCCGGCAAGGTCGCCACATTTCCGGCAGGGTCGCCATAAATCCGGCAAGGTCGCCACAAATCCGGTAAGGTCGCAACATATCGGCAAGGTCGCCAGAAATCCGGCATCGTCGCCACAAATTCGGCAAGGTCGCCACATTTCCAGCAAGGTCGCCATGAATCCGGCAAGGTCGCCACAAGTCCGGCAAGGTCGCCACATTTCCGGCAAGGTCGCCATAAATCCGGCAAGGCCGCCACAAATCCCACAAGGTCGCCATAAATCCGACAAGGTCGCCATAAATCCGGCAAGGTCGCCACAAATCCGGCAAGGTCGCCACACTTGCCGCAACGTCGCCATAAATCCGGCAAGGTCGCCACTAATAAGGCAAGGTCGCCACAATTCCGGCAAGGTCGCCATAAATCCGGCAAGGTCGCCACAAATCCGGTATTGTCGCCACATCCCCGGCAAGGTCGCCATAAATCCGGCAAGGTCGCCACAAATCCGTCAAGGTCGACACATTTCAGGCAAGGTCGCCATAAACCCGGTAAGGTCGCCACAAATCCAGCAACGTCGTCAAATTTTCGGCAAGGTCGCCATTCATCCGGGAATGTCGCCATAAATCCGGCAAGGTCGCCGCAAATCCGGCAAGGTCGCCACATTCCCGGAAAGGTCGCCATAAATCCGGCAAGGTCGCCACAATCCAGCAAGGTCGCCACAAACGCGGCAAGGTCGCCACATTTCCGGCAAGGTCGCCATATTTCCGGCAAGGTTGCCATTAATCCGGCAAGGTCTCCATAAATCCGGCTAGGTCGCCATAAATCCGGCAAGGTCGCCATATTTCCGGCAAGGACGCCACAATCCGGCAAGGTCGCCACATTTGCCGCAAGGTCGCCATGAATCCGGCAAGGTCGCCACAAATACGGCAAGGTCGCCACAATTCCGGCAAGGTCGCCATAAATCCGGCAAGGACGCAACAAATCCGGTACGGTCGCCACATCCCCGGCAAGGTCGCCATAAGTCCGACAAGGTCGCCACAAATCCGTCAAGGTCGCCACATTTCAGGCAAGGTCGCCATAAACCCGGCAAGGTCGCCACAAATCCAGCAAGGTCGCCACATTTCCGGCAAGGTCGCCATTAATCCGGGAATGTCGCCATAAATCCGGCAAGGTCGCCACAAATGCGGCAAGGTCGCCACATTTCCGGCAAGGTCGCCACATTTCCGGCAAGATCGCCATAAATCCGACAAGGTCGTCATAAATCCGGCAAGGTCGCCACATTTCCGGCAAGATCGCCATAAATCCGGCAAGGTCGCCATAAATCCGGCAAGATCGCCACATTTCCGGCAAGGTCGCCATATTTCCGGCAAGGTAACCATAAATCCGGCAAGGTCGCCACAAATGCGGCAAGGTCGCCATATTTCCGGCAAGGTCGCCTTAAATCCTGCATGGTCGCCACAAATCCGGCAAGGTCGCCACAAATCCGGCAAGGTTGCCATATTTCCAGTTAGGTCGCCATAAATCCGGCAAGGTCGCCACAAATCCGTCAAGGTCGCTATATTTCCGGCATGGCCGCCATAAATCCGGCAAGGTCGCCCCAAATCCGGCAAGGTCGCCATAATGCCGGCAAGGTCGCCATAAATCCGACAAGGTCGCCACAAATCCGGCAAGGTCGCCACATTTCCGGCAAGGTCGCCATAAACCCGACAAGGTCGCCACAAATCCGGCAAGGTCGCCACATTTCCGGCGAGGTCGCCATATATCCGGCAAAGTCGCCAAAAATCCGGCAAGATCGCAACATTTCCCTCGAGGTCGCAATACATCCGGCAAGGTCGCCACCAATCAGGCAAGGCCGCCACATTCCCGGCGAGGTCGCCAACTATCCGGCAAGTTCGCCAAAAATCCGGCGGGTCGCCATATTGCCGGCGGGGTCGCCAGTAAGACGGCAAGGTCGCCTTAAATCCGGCGAGGTCGCCATATTTCCGGCGACGTCGCCATAAATCCGGCAAGGTCGCCATACATCCGGCGAGGTCGCCATATTTCCGCCGAGGTCACCATAAATCCGGCAAGGTCTCCAATAAACCGGCGTGATCGCCCTATTTCAGGGG
Organism: Malacoraja senta; assembly: GCA_038087875.1. Lineage (NCBI taxonomy): Eukaryota > Metazoa > Chordata > Chondrichthyes > Rajiformes > Rajidae > Malacoraja > Malacoraja senta. Next base: position 9,986 of record JAXLNO010003856.1, read on the forward strand.
AGGTCGCCCTAATTCCGGCAAGGTCGTTATAGATACATAGAACATAGAACATAGATACATAGAAAATAGGTGCAGGAGTAGGCCATTCGGCCCTTCGAGCCTGCACCGCCATTCAATATGATCATGGCTGATCATCCAACCCAGTATCCCGTACCTGCCTTCTCTCCATACCCCCCTCTTAAATATAGCCAATGAACTGGCCTCAACTACCCTCTGTGGCAGCCACAAATGCGGCAAGGTCGACATATTTCCGGCAATGTCGCCATAAATCAGGCAAAGTCGGCACAAAGGCGGCAAGCTCGGCATATTTCCGGCAAGGTCGCCATAAATCCCGGCAAGGTCGCCACAAATGCTGCAAGGTCGCCATATTCCCGGCAAGGTCGCCATAAATGTGGCACAGTCGACGTATATCCGGCAAGGTCGCCACAAATCCGGCAAGGTCGCCATAAATCCGGCAAGGTCGCCACAAATCCGGCAGAGTCACCTATTTCCGGCAAGGTCGCCATAAATCCGGCACGGCCGCCACAAATCCGGCAAGGACGCCACATTTCCGGCAAGGTCGCAACAAATCTGCCAAGGTCGCCACAAATCCGACAAGGTCGACATATTTCCGGCAAGGTCGCCATAAATCCCGCAAGGTCGCCACAAATGCGGCAAGGTCCTCATATTTCCGGCAAGGTCGCAATAAATCCGGCAAGGTAGACACAAAAGCGGAAAGGTCGATATATTCCCGGCAAGGTCGCCATATATCCGGCAAGGTCGCCATAATACCGGCAAGGTCGCCATAAATCCGGCAAGGTCGCCACAAATGCGGCAAGGTCGCCACATTTCCGGCGAGGTCGCCATATATCCGGCAAAGTCGCCAAAAATCCGGCAAGATCGCAACATTTCCGGCGAGGTCGCAATACATCCGGCAAGGTCGCCACCAATCCGGCAAGGTCGCCACATTCCCGGCGAGGTCGCCAACTATCCGGCAAGTTCGCCACAAATCCGGCAAGGTCGCCATATATCCGGCGAGGTCGCCATAAATCCGGCAAGTTCGCCACATATCCCGCAAGGTCGCCATAAATCCGGCGAGGTCGCCATTTTCACGGCAAGGTCGCCACAAATCCAGCAATGTCGCCAAAAATCCGGCGGGTCGCCATATTGCCGGCGGGGTCGCCAGAAAGACGGCAAGGTCGCCTTAAATCCGGCGAGGTCGCCATATTTCCGGCGACGTCGCCATAAATCCGGCAAGGTCGCCATACATCCGGCGAGGTCGCCATATTTCCGCCGAGGTCACCATAAATCCGGCAAGGTCTCCATAAACCGGCGTGATCGCCACATTTCCGGCAAGGTCGCCATTAATCCGGGAATGTCGCCATAAATCCGGCAAGGTCGCCATAAATCCGGCAAGGTCGCCACAAATCCATCAAGGTCGCTATATTTCCGGCATGGCCGCCATATATCCGGCAAGGTCGCCCCAAATCCGGCAAGGTCGCCATAATGCCGGCAAGGTCGCCATAAATCCGACAAGGCGCCACAAATCCGGCAAGGTCGCCACATTTCCGGCAAGGTCGCCATAAACCCGACAAGGTCGCCACAAATCCGGCAAGGTCGCCACATTTCCGGCGACGTCGCCATATATCCGGCAAAGTCGCCAAAAATCCGGCAAGATCGCAACATTTCCGTCGAGGTCGCAATACATCCGGCAAGGTCGCCACCAATCCGGCAAGGTCGCCACATTCCCGGCGAGGACGCCAACTATCCGGCAAGTTCGCCACAAATCCGGCAAGGTCGCCATATATCCGGCGAGGTCGCCATAAATCCGGCAAGTTCGCCATATATCCCGCAAGTTCGCCATAAACCCGGCGAGGTCGCCATTTTCACGGCAAGGTCGCCACAAATCCAGCAATATCGCCAAAAATCTGGCGGTCGCCATATTGCCGGCGGGGTCGCCAGAAAGACGGCAAGGTCGCCTTAAATCCGGCGAGGTCGCCATATTTCCGGCGACGTCGCCATAAATCCGGCAAGGTAGACACAAAAGCGGAAAGGTCGATATATTCCCGGCAAGGTCGCCATATATCCGGCAAGGTCGCCATAATACCGGCAAGGTCGCCATAAATCCGGCAAGGTCGCCACAAATGCGGCAAGGTCGCCACATTTCCGGCGAGGTCGCCATATATCCGGCAAAGTCGCCAAAATCCGGCAAGATCGCAACATTTCCGTCGAGGTCGCAATACATCCGGCAAGGTCGCCACCAATCCGGCAAGGTCGCCACATTCCCGGCGAGGTCGCAACTATCCGGCAAGTTCGCCACAAATCCGGCAAGGTCGCCATATATCCGGCGAGGTCGCCATAAATCCGGCAAGTTCGCCACATATCCCGCAAGGTCGCCATAAATCCGGCGAGGTCGCCATTTTCACGGCAAAGTCGCCACAAATCCAGCAATGTCGCCAAAAATCCGGCGGGTCGCCATATTGCCGGCGGGGTCGCCAGAAAGACGGCAAGGTCGCCTTAAATCCGGCGAGGTCGCCATATTTCCGGCGACGTCGCCATAAATCCGGCAAGGTCGCCATACATCCGGCGAGGTCGCCATATTTCCGCCGAGGTCACCATAAATCCGGCAAGGTCTCCATAAACCGGCGTGATCGCCACATTTCCGGCAAGGTCGCCATTAATCCGGGAATGTCGCCATAAATCCGGCAAGGTCGCCACAAATGCGGCAAGGTCGCCACATTTCCGGCAAGGTCGCCACATTTCCGGCAAGATCGCCATAAATCCGACAAGGTCGTCATAAATCCGGCAAGGTCGCCACATTTCCGGCAAGATCGCCATAAATCCGGCAAGGTCGCCACAAATCCGGCTCGGTCGCCACATTTCCGGCAAGGCCGCCATAAATCCGGCAAGGTCGCCATAAATCCGACAAGATCGCCGCATTTCCGGCAAGGTCGCCATATTTCCGGCAAGGTAACCATAAATCCGGCAAGGTCGCCACAAATGCGGCAAGGTCGCCATATTTCCGGCAAGGTCGGCTTAAATCCGGCATGGTCGCCACAAATCCGGCAAGGTCGCCACAAATCCGGCAAGTTTGCCATATTTCCCGTTAGGTCGCCATAAATCCGGCAAGGTCGCCACAAATCCGTCAAGGTCGCTATATTTCCGGCATGGCCGCCATAAATCCGGCAAGGTCGCCCCAAATCCGGCAAGGTCGCCATAATGCCGGCAAGGTCGCCATAAATCCGACAAGGCGCCACAAATCCGGCAAGGTCGCCACATTTCCGGCAAGGTCGCCATAAACCCGACAAGGTCGCCACAAATCCGGCAAGGTCGCCACATTTCCGGCGAGGTCGCCATATATCCGGTAAAGTCGCCAAAAATCCGGCAAGATCGCAACATTTCCGTCGAGGTCGCAATACATCCGGCAAGGTCGCCACCAATCCGGCAAGGTCGCCACATTCCCGGCGAGGACGCCAACTATCCGGCAAGTTCGCCACAAATCCGGCAAGGTCGCCATATATCCGGCGAGGTCGCCATAAATCCGGCAAGTTCGCCATATATCCCGCAAGTTCGCCATAAACCCGGCGAGGTCGCCATTTTCACGGCAAGGTCGCCACAAATCCAGCAATATCGCCAAAAATCTGGCGGGTCGCCATATTGCCGGCGGGGTCGCCAGAAAGACGGCAAGGTCGCCTTAAATCCGGCGAGGTCGCCATATTTCCGGCGACGTCGCCATAAATCCGGCAAGGTCGCCATACATCCGGCGAGGTCGCCATATTTCCGCCGAGGTCACCATAAATCCGGCAAGGTCTCCATAAACCGGCGTGATCGCCATATTTCAGGCGAGGTCGCCCTAATTCCGGCAAGGTCGTTATAGATACATAGAACATAGATACATAGAAAATAGGTGCAGGAGTAGGCCATTCGGCCCTTCGAGCCTGCACCGCCATTCAATATGATCATGGCTGATCATCCAACCCAGTATCCCGTACCTGCCTTCTCTCCATACCCCCCGATCCCTTTAGCCACAAGGGCCACATCTAACTCCCTCTTAAATATAGCCAATGAACTGGCCTCAACTACCCTCTGTGGCAGCCACAAATACGGCAATGTCATCATATTTCCGGCAAGGTCGCCATAAATCAGGCAAAGTCGGCACAAAGGCGGCAAGCTCGGCATATTTCCGGCAAGGTCGCCAAAACGCAAGGTCGCCATAAATCCGGCAAGGTCGCCACAAATCCGGCAGAGTCACCTATTTCCGGCAAGGTCGCCATAAATCCGGCACGGCCGCCACAAATCCGGCAAGGTCGCCACATTTCCGGCAAGGTGGCCATATATCCGGCAAGATCGCCATAAATCCCGCAAGGTCGCCACAAATGCGGCAAGGTCCTCATATTTCCGGCAAGGTCGCAATAAATCCGGCAAGGTAGACACAAAAGCGGAAAGGTCGACATATTTCCGGCAAGGTCGCCATATATCCGGCAAGGTCGCCATAATACCGGCAAGGTGGTCGCCATAAATCCGGCAAGGTCGCCACAAATGCGGCAAGGTCGCCATATTCCCGGCAAGGTCGCCATAAATCCGGCAAGTTCTCCATAACTCCGGCAAGGTAGCCACATATCCGGCAAGGTCGCCATAAATCCGGCAAGGTCGCCACAAATCCGGCAGTCGCCTATTTCCGGCAAGTTCGCCAAGAATCGGGCAAGGCCGCCACAAATCCGGCAAGGTCGCTGTAAATCCCGCAAGGTCACCACAAATCCGGCAAGGTCGCCATAAGTCCGACAAGGTCGCCACAAATCCGGGATGGTCGCCACATCCCCGGCAAGGTCTCCATAAATCCGACAAGGTCGCCACAAATGCGTCAAGGTCGCCACATTTCAGGCGTCGCCAGATTTCCGGCAAGATCGCCATAAATCCGGCAAGGTCGCCACAAATCCGGCAAGGTCGCCACATTCCCGGCAAGGTCGCCATAATTCCGGGAAGGTCGCCACAAATCCGACAAGGTCGCCACATTTACGGCAAGGTCGCCATATTTCCGGCAAGGTCGCCATAAATCTGGCAAGGTAGCCACAAATGCGGCAAGGTCGACATATTTCCGGCAAGGTCGCCATAAATCAGGCAAAGTCGGCACAAATGCAGCAAGCTCGGCATATTTCCGGCAAGGTCGCCATAAATCCGGCAAAGTCGCCACAAATGCGGCAAGGTCGCCATATTCCCGGCAAGGTCGCCATATACCTGGCAAGGTCGCCATATATCCGGCAATGTCGCCACAAATCCGGCAAGGTCGTCATAAATCCGGCAAGGTCGCCACAAATCCGGCAGTCACCTATTTCCGGCAATGTCGCCATAAATCCGGCACGGCCGCCACCAATCCGGCAAGGTCGCCACATTTCCGGCAAGGTCGCAACAAATCTGCCAAGGTCGCCACAAATCCGACAAGGTCGACATATTTCCGGCAAGGTCTCCATAAATCCCGCAAGGTCGCCACAAATGCGGCAAGGTCCTCATATTTCCGGCAATGTCACAATAAATCCGGCAAGGTAGACACAAAAGCGGAAAGGTCGACATATTTCCGGCAAGGTCGCCATATATCCGGCAAGGTCGCCATAATACCGGCAAGGTCGCCATAAATCCGGCAAGGTCTCCACAAATGCTGCAAGGTCGCCATATTCCCGGCAAGGTCGCCATAAATCCGGCAAGGTCTCCATAACTCCGGCAAGGTCGCCACAAATCCGGCAAGGTCGCCATAATACCGGCAAGGTCGCCACAAATCCGGCTGTCGCCTATTTCCGGCAAGGTCGCCATGAATCGGGCAAGGCCGCCACAAATCCGGCAAGGTCGCTGTAAATCCCGCAAGGTCACCACAAATCCGGCAAGGTCGCCATAAATCCGACAAGGTCGTCACAAATCCGGAATGGTCGCCACATCCCCGGCAAGGTCGCCATAAATCCGACAAGGTCGCCACAAATGCGTCAAGGTCGCCACATTTCAGGCAAGGTCGCCAGATTTCCGGCAAGATCGCCATAAATCCGGCAAGGGAGCCACAAATCCGACAAGGTCGCCATAAATCCGGCAAGGTCACCACATTTCCGGCAAGGTCGCCATAAATCCGGCAAGGTCGCCACAAATCCGGCAAGGTCGTCACATTCCCGGCAAGGTCGCCATAAATCCGGCAAGGTCGCCACAAATCCGGCAAGGTCGCCACATTTACGGCAAGTTCGGCATATTTCCGGCAAGGTCGCCATAAATCAGGCAAAGTCGGCACAAATGCGGCAAGGTCGCCATATTCCCGGCAAGGTCGCCATAAATCTGGCAAGGTCGCCATATATCCGGCAATGTCGCCACAAATCCGGCAAGGTCGCCATAATTCCGGCAAGGTCGCCACAAATCCGGCAGAGTCGCCTATTTCCGGCAAGGTCGCCATAAATCCGGCACGGCCGCCACAAATCCGGCAAGGTCGCCACATTTCCTGCACGGTCGCAACAAATCTGCGAAAGTCGCCACAAATCCGACAAGGTCGACATATTTCCGGCAAGGTCGCCATAAATCTGGCAAGGTAGCCACAAATGCGGCAAGGTCGACGTATTTCCGGCAAGGTCGCCATAAATCCGGCAAGGTCTCCATAACTCCGGCAAGGTCGCCACAAATCCGGCAAGGTCGCCATAAATCCGGCAAGGTCGCCATAATACCGGCAAGGTCGCCATAAATCCGGCAAGGTCTCCATAACTCCGGCAAGGTCGCCACAAATCCTGCAAGGTCGCCATAAATCCGGCAAGCTCGCCACAAATCCGGCAGTCGCCTATTTCCGGCAAGTTCGCCATGAATCCGGCAAGGCCGCCACAAATCCGGCGAGGTCGCCATATTCCCGGCAAGGTCGCCATAAATCCGGCAAGATCTCCATAACTCCGGCAAGGTCGCCACAAATCCGGCAAGGTCGCCATAAATCCGGCAAGGTCGCCACAAATCCGACAGTCGCCTATTTCCGGCAAGTTCGCCATGAATCCCGGCAAGGCCGCCACAAATCCGGTAAGGTCGCTGTAAATCCCGCAAGGTCACCACAATTCCGGCAAGGTCGACATATTTCCGGCAAGGTCGCCATAAATCTGGCAAGGTAGCCACAAATGCGGCAAGGTCGACATATTTCCGGCAAGGTCGCCACAAATCCGGCAAGGTCGCCACATTTGCGTCAAGGACGCCTTAATCCGGTAAGGTCGCTACAAATACGGAAAGGTCGGCACAATTCCGGCAAGGTCGCCAGAAATCTGACAAGGTCGCCACAAATCCGGGATGGTCGCCACATCCCCGGCAAGGTCGCCATAAATCCGACAAGGTCGCCACAAATGCGTCAAGGTCGCCACATTTCAGGCAAGGTCGCCAGATTTCCGGCAAGATCGCCATAAATCCGGCAAGGTCGCCACAAATCCGACAAGGTCGCCATAAATCCGGCAAGGTCACCACATTTCCGGCAAGGTCGCCATAAATCCGGCAAGGTCGCCACAAATCCGGCAAGGTCGCCACATTCCCGGCAAGGTCGCCATAAATCCGGCAAGGTCGCCACAAATCCGGCAAGGTCGCCACATTCACGGCAAGGTCGCCATATTTCCGGCAAGGTCGCCATAAATCTGGCAAGGTAGCCACAAATGCGGCAAGGTCGACATATTTCCGGCAAGGTCGCCATAAATCAGGCAAAGTCGGCACAAATGCGGCAAGCTCGGCATATTTCCGGCAAGGTCGCCATAAATCCGTCAAGGTCGCCACAAATACGGCAAGGTCGCCATATTACCGGCAAGGTCGCCATAAATCTGGCAAGGTCGCCAAAAATCCGGCAATGTCGCCACAAATCCGGCAAGGTCGCCATAAATCCGGCAAGGTCGCCACAAATCCGGCAGAGTCGCCTATTTCCGGCAAGGTCGCCATAAATCTGGCACGGCCGCCACAAATCCGGCAAGGTCGCCACATTTCCTGCACGGTCGTAACAAATCTGCCAAAGTCGCCACAAATCCGACAAGGTCGACATATTTCCGGCCAGGTCGCCATAAATCTGGCAAGGTAGCCACAAATGCGGCAAGGTCGACATATTTCCGGCAAGGTCGCCATAAATCCGGCAAGGTCTCCAGAACTCCGGCAAGGTCGCCACAAATCCGGCAAGGTCGCCATAAATCCGGCAAGGTCGCCATAATACCGGCAAGGTCGCCATAAATCCGGCAAGGTCGCCACAAATGCGGCAAGGTCGCCATATTCCCGGCAAGGTCGCCATAAATCCGGCAAGGTCTCCATAACTCCGGCAAGGTCGCCACAAATCCGGCAAGGTCGCCATAAATCCGGCAAGGTCGCCACAAATCCGGCAGTCGCCTATTTCCGGCAAGTTCGCCATGAATCCGGCAAGGCCGCCACAAATCCGGCAAGGTCGCTGTAAATCCCGCAAGGTCACCACAAATCCGGCAAGGTCGCCATATTTCCGGCAAGGTCGCCATAAATCCGGCAAGGTAGCCATAAATCCTGCAAGGTCGCCATAAATCAGGCAAGGTCGCCACAAATCCGGCAAGGTCGCCACATTTGGCGTCAAGGACGCTTTAAGCCGGTAAGGTCGCCACAAATACGGAAAGGTCGGCACAATTCCGGCAAGGTCGCCAGAAATCTGACAAGGTCGCCACAAATCCTGGATGGTCGCCACATCCCCGGCAAGGTCGCCATAAATCCGACAAGGTCGCCACAAATGCGTCAAGGTCGCCACATTTCAGGCAAGGTCGCCAGATTTCCGGCAAGATCGCCATAAATCCGGCAAGGTCGCCACAAATCCGACAAGGTCGCCATAAACCCGGCAAGGTCACCACATTTCCGGCAAGGTCGCCATAAATCCGGCAAGGTCACCACAAATCCGGCAAGGTCGCCACATTCCCGGCAAGGTCCCCATAAATCCGGCAAGGTCGCCACAAATCCGGCAAGGTCGCCACATTTACGGCAAGGTCGCCATATTTCCGGCAAGGTCGCCATAAATCTGACAAGGTAGCCACAAATGCGGCAAGGTCGACATATTTCCGGCAAGGTCGCCATAAATCAGGCAAAGTCGGCACAAATGCGGCAAGCTCGGCATATTTCCGGCAAGGTCGCCATAAATCCGGCAAGGTCGCCACAAATGCGGCAAGGTCGCCATATTCCCGGCAAGGTCGCCATAAATATGGCAAGGTCGCCATATATCCGGCAATGTCGCCACAAATCCGGCAAGGTCGCCATAAATCCGGCAAGGTCGCCACAAATCCGGCAGAGTCGCCTGTTTCCGGCAAGGTCGCCATAAATCCGGCACGGCCGCCACAAATCCGGCAAGGTCGCCACATTTCCTGCACGGTTGCAACAAATCTGCCAAAGTCGCCACAAATCCGACAAGGTCGCCATATTTCCGGCAAGGTCGCCATAAATTCGGCAAGGTAGCCACAAATCCTGCAAGGTCGCCATAAATCAGGCAAGGTCGCCACAAATCCGGCAAGGTCGCCACATTTGCGTCAAGGACGCCTTAATCCGGTAAGGTCGCCACAAATACGGAAAAGTCGGCACAATTCCGGCAAGGTCGCCAGAATCTGACAAGGTCGCCACAAACTTTTCAACATAATTGTATAAGGGGTAAGAGCGTTGTAAAAACAAGTCTGAAGGCTTTGTGTCTCAATGCAAGGAGCATTCGTAATAAGGTGGATGAGTTGAACGTGCAGATAGCAATTAATGATTATGATATAGTTGGGATCACGGAGACATGGCTCCAAGGTGACCAAGGCTGGGAGCTGAACATCCAGGGATATTCAATATTCAGGAGGGATAGAGAGAAAGGAAAAGGAGGTGGGGTGGCGTTGCTGGTTAGAGGAGATTAACGCAGTGGAAAGGAAGGACATTAGCTTGGAGGATGTGGAATCGGTATGGGTAGAGCTGCGAAACACTAAGGGGCAGAAAACGCTGGTGGGCGTTGTGTACAGGCCACCTAGCAGTAGTAGTGAAGTTGGGGATGGCATCAAACAGGAAATTAGAAATGCGTGCAACAAAGGCAAAACAGTTATAATGGGTGACTTCAATCTACATATAGATTGGGTGAATCAAATTGGCAGGGGTGCTGAGGAAGAGGATTTCTTGGAATGTATGAGGGATAGTTATCTAAACCAACATGTAGAGGAACCAACGAGAGAGCAGGCTATTTCTAGACTGGGTATTGAGTAATGAGGAAGGGTTAGTTAGCAGACTTGTTGTGCGTGCCCCCTTGGGCAAGAGTGATCATAATATGGTTGAGTTCTTCATTAGGATGGAGAGTGACATTGTTAATTCAGAAACAACGGTTCTGAACTTAAAGAAAGGTAACTTTGAGGGTATGAGACATGAATTGGCCAAGATTGACTGGCAATTAGTTCTAAAAGGGTTGACGGTGGATATGCAATGGAAGGCATTTAAAGACTGCATGGATGAACTACAAAAATTGTTCATCCCAGTTTGGCAAAAGAATAAATAAAGGAAGGTAGTGCATCCGTGGATAACAAGGGAAATCAGGGATAGTATCAAAGCAAAAGATGATGCGTACAAATTAGCCAGAAAAAGCAGCATACCAGAGGACTGGGAGAAATTCAGAGACCAGCAGAGGAGGACAAAGGGCTTAATTAGGAAAGGGAAAATAGATTATGAAAGGGAATCTGGCAGGGAACATAATAACTGACCTCAAAAGTTTTTATAGATATGTGAAGAGAAAGAGATTAGTTAAAACAAATGTAGGTCCCTTGCAGTCAGAAACAGGCGAATTGATCATGGGGAACAAGGATATGGCGGACCAATTGAATAACTACTTTGGTTCCGTCTTCACCAATTGAATAACTACTTTGGTTCCGTCTTCACTAAGGAAGACATACATAATCTGCCGGAAATAGCAGGGGGCCGCGGGTGAAAGGAGATGGAGGAACTGAGTGAAATCCAGGTTAGTCGGGAAGTGGTGTTGAGTAAATTGAATGGATTAAAGACCGATAAATCACCAGGGCCAGATAGGCTGCATCCCAGAGTACTTAAGGAAGTAGCTCCAGAAATAGTGGATGCATTAGTGATAATTTTTCAAAACTCTTTAGATTCTGGAGTAGTTCCTGAGGATTGGAGGGTAGTAAACGTAACCCCACTTTTTAAGAAGGGAGGGAGAAAGAAAACGGGGAATTACAGACCAGTTAGTCTAACATCGGTAGTGGGGAAACTGCTAGTCAGTTATTAAAGATGGGATAGCAGCACATTTGGAAAGTGGTGAAATCATTGGACAAAGTCAGCATGGATTTACGAAAGGTAAATCGTGTCTGACGAATCTTATAGAATTTTTCGAGGATGTAACTAGTAGAGTGGATAGGGGAGAACCAGTGGATGTGTTGTATCTGGACTTTCAGAAGGCTTTCGACAAGGTACCACATAAGAGATTAGGATACAAACTTAAATCACACGGTATTGGGGGTTCAGTATTGATGTGGATAGAGAACTGGCTGGCAAACAGGAAGCAAAGAGTAGGAGTAAACGGGTCCTTTTCACAATGGCAGGCAGTGACTAGTGGGGTACCACAAGGCTCAGTGCTGGGACCCCAGCTATTTTCAATTTATATTAATGATCTGGACGAGGGAATTGAAAGCAACATCTCCAAGTTTGCGGATGACACTAAGCTGGGGGGCAGTGTTAGCTGTGAGGAGGATGCTAGGAGACTGCAAGGTGACTTGGATAGGCTGGGTGAGTGGGCAAATGTTTGGCAGATGCAGTATAATGTGGATAAATGTGAGGTTATCCACTTTGGTAGCAAAAACGGGAAGGCAGACTATTATCTAAATGGTGGCCGATTAGGAAATGGGGAGATGCAGCGAGACCTGGGTGTCATGGTACACCAGTCATTGAAAGTAGGCATGCAGGTGCAGCAGGCAGTGAAGAAAGCGAATGGTATGTTGGCCTTCATAGCAAGAGGATTTGAGTATAGGAGCAGTGAGGTTCTACTGCAGTTGTACAGGGTCTTGGTGAGACCACACCTGGAGTATTGCGTACAGTTTTGGTCTCCAAATCTGAGGAAGGACATTATAGCCATAGAGGGAGTGCAGAGAAGGTTCACCAGACTGATTCCTGGGATGTCAGGACTTTCATATGAAGAAAGACTGGATAGACTTGGCTTATACTCGCTAGAATTTAGGAGATTGAGAGGAGATCTTATAGAAACGTACAAGATTCTTATGGGGTTGGACAGGCTAGATGCAGGAAGATTGTTCCCGATGTTGGGGAAGTCCAGGACAAGGGGTCACAGCTTAAGGATAAGGGGAAAATCCTTTAAGACCGAGATGAGGAAAAACTTTTTCACACAGAGAGTGGTGAATCTCTGGAACTCTCTGCCACAGAGGGTAGTTGAGGCCAGTTCATTGGCTATATTTAAGAGGGAATTAGATGTGGCCCTTGTGGCTAAAGGGATCAGGGGGTATGGAGAGAAGGCAGGTACGGGATACTGAGTTGGATGATCAGCCATGATCGTATTGAATGGCGGTGCAGGCTCGAAGGGCCGAATGGCCTACTCCTGCACCTAATTTCTATGTATCTATGTAAACCGGGATGGTCGCCACATCCCCGGCAAGGTCGCCATAAATCCGACAAGGTCGCCACAAATGCGTCAAGGTCGCCACATTTCAGGCAAGGTCGCCAGATTTCCGGCAAGATCGCCATAAATCCGGCAAGGTCGCCACAAATCCGACAAGTCGCCATAAATCCGGCAAGGTCACCACATTTCCGGCAAGGTCGTCATAAATCCGGCAAGGTCGCCACAAATCCGGCAAGGTCGCCACATTCCCGGCAAGGTCGCCATAAATCCGGCAAGGTCGCCACAAATCCGGCAAGGTCGCCACATTTACGGCAAGGTCGCCATATTTCCGGCAATGTCGCCATAAATCTGGCAAGGTAGCCACAAATGCGGCAAGGTCGACATATTTCCGGCAAGGTCGCCATAAATCAGGCAAAGTCGGCACAAATGCGGCAAGCTCGGCATATTTCCGGCAAGGTCGCCATAAATCCGGCAAGGTCGCCACAAATGCCGCAAGGTCGCCACATTTACGGCAAGGTCACCATATTTCCGGCAAGGTCGCCATAAATCTGGCAAGGTTGCCACAAATGCGGCAAGGTCGACATATTTCCGGCAAGGTCGCCATAAATCAGGCAAAGTCGGCACAAATGCGGCAAGCTCGGCATATTTCCGGCAAGGTCGCCATAAATCCGGCAAGGTCGCCACAAATGCGGCAAGGTCGCCATATTCCCGGCAAGGTCGCCATAAATCTGGCAAGGTCGCCATATATCCGGCAATGTCGCCACAAATCCGGCAAGGTCGCCATAAATCCGGCCAGGTCGCCACAAATCCGGCAGAGTCGCCTATTTCAAGCAAGGTCGCCATAAATCCGGCACGGCCGCCACAAATCCGGCAAGGTCGCCACATTTTCTGCACGGTCGCAGCAAATCTGCCAAAGTCGCCACAAATCCGACAAGGTCGACATATTTCCGGCAAGGTCGCCATAAATCTGGCAAGGTAGCCACAAATGCGGGAAGGTCGACATATTTCCGGCAAGGTCGCCATAAATCCGGCAAGGTCTCCATAACTCCGGCAAGGTCGCCACAATTCCGGCAAGGTCGCCATAAATCCGGCAAGGTCGCCATAATACCGGCAAGGTCGCCATAAATCCGGCAAGTTCGCCACAAGTCCGGCAGTCGCCTATTTCCGGCAAGTTCGCCATGAATCCAGCAAGGCCGCCACAAATCCGGCAAGGTCGCTGTAAATCCCGCAAGGTCACCACAAATCCGGCAAGGTCGCCATATTTCCGGCAAGGTCGCCATAAATCCGGCAAGGTAGCCACAAATCCTGCAAGGTCGCCATAAATCAGGCAAGGTCGCCACAAATCCGGCAAGGTCGCCACATTTGCGTCAAGGACGCCTTAATCCGGTAAGGTCGCCACAAATACGGAAAGGTCGGCACAATTCCGGCAAGGTCGCCAGAAATCTGACAAGGTCGCCACAAATCCGGGATGGTCGCCACATCGCCGGCAAGGTCGCCATAAATCCGACAAGGTCGCCACAAATGCGTCAAGGTCGCCACATTTCAGGCAAGGTCGCCAGATTTCCGGCAAGATCGCCATAAATCCGGCTAGGTCGCCACAAATCCAACAAGGTCGCCATAAATCCGGCAAGGTCACCACATTTCCGGCAAGGTCGCCATAAATCCGGCAAGGTCGCCACAAATCCGGCAAGGTCGCCACATTCCCGGCAAGGTCGCCATAAATCCGGCAAGGTCGCCACATATCCGGCAAGGTCGCCACATTTACGGCAAGGTCGCCATATTTCCGGCAAGGTCGCCATAAATCTGGCAAGGTAGCCACAAATGCGGCATGGTCGACATATTTCCAGCAAGGTCGCCATAAATCAGGCAAAGTCGGCACAAATGCGGCAAGCTCGGCATATTTCCGGAAAGGTCGCCATAAATCCAGCAAGGTCGCCACAAATGCGGCAAGGTCGCCATATTCCCGGCAAGGTCGCCATAAATATGGCAAGGTCGCCATATATCCGGCAATGTCGCCACAAATCCGGCAAGGACGCCATAAATCCGGCAAGGTCGCCACAAATCCGGCAGAGTCGCCTATTTCCGGCAAGGTCGCCATAAATCTGGCACGGCCGCCACAAATCCGGCAAGGTAGCCACATTTCCTGCACGGTCGCAACAAATCTGCCAAAGTCGCCACAAATCCGACAAGGTCGACATATTTCCGGCAAGGTCGCCATAAATCTGGCAAGGTAGCCACAAATGCGGCAAGGTCGACATATTTCCGGCAATGTCGCTATAAATCCGGCAAGGTCTCCATAACTCCGGCAAGGTCGCCACAAATCCGGCAAGGTCGCCATAAATCCGGCAAGGTCGCCATAATACCGGCAAGGTCGCCATAAATCCGGCAAGGTCGCCACAAATGCGGCAAGGTCGCCATATTCCCGGCAAGGTCGCCATAAATCCGGCAAGGTCTCCATAACTCCGGCAAGGTCGCCACAAATCCGGCAAGGTCGCCATAAATCCGGCAAGGTCGCCACAAATCCGGCAGTCGCCTATTTCCGGCAAGTTCGCCATGAATCCGGCAAGGCCGCCACAAATCCGGCAAGGTCGCTGTAAATCCCGCAAGGTCACCACAAATCCAGCAAGGTCACCATATTTCCGGCAAGGTCGCCATAAATCCGGCAAGGTAGCCACAAATCCTGCAAAGGTCGCCATAAATCAGGCAAGGTCGCCACAAATCCGGCAAGGTCGCCACATTTGCGTCAAGGACGCCTTAATCCGGTAAGGTCGCCACAAATACGGAAAGGTCGGCACAATTCCGGCAAGGTCGCCAGAAATCTAACAAGGTCGCCACAAATCCGGGATGGTCGCCACATCCCCGGCAAGGTCGCCATAAATCCGACA
This sequence comes from Malacoraja senta, assembly GCA_038087875.1. Taxonomy (NCBI): domain Eukaryota; kingdom Metazoa; phylum Chordata; class Chondrichthyes; order Rajiformes; family Rajidae; genus Malacoraja; species Malacoraja senta. The sequence continues at coordinate 25,415 of JAXLNO010003856.1, forward strand.
AGGTCGCCACAAATGCGTCAAGGTCGCCACATTTCAGGCAAGGTCGCCAAATTTCGGGCAAGATCGCCATAAATCCGGCAAGGTCGCCACAAATCCGACAAGGTCTCCATAAATCCGGCAAGGTCACCACATTTTCGGCAAGGTCGCCATAAATCCGGCAAGGTCGCCACAAATCCGGCAAGGTCGCCACATTCCCGGCAAGGTCGCCATAACTCCAGCAAGGTCGCCACAAATCCGGCAAGGTCGCCCCATTTACGGCAAGGTCGCCATATTTCTGGCAAGGTCGCCATAAATCTGGCAAGGTAGCCACAAGTGCGGCAAGGTCGACATATTTCCAGCAAGGTCGCTATAAATCAGGCAAAGTCGGCACAAATGCGGCAAGCTCGTCATATTTCCGGAAAGGTCGCCATAAATCCGACAAGGTCGCCACAAATGCGGCAAGGTCGCCATATTCCCGGCAAGGTCGCCATAAATATGGCAAGGTCGCCATATATCCGGCAATGTCGCCACAAATCCGGCAAGGTCGCCATAAATCCGGCAAGGTCGCCACAAATCCGGCAGAGTCGCCAATTTCCGGCAAGGTCGCCATAAATCCGGCACGGCCGCCACAAATCCGGCAAGGTCGCCACATTTCCTGCACGGTCGCAACAAATCTGCCAAAGTCGCCACAAATCCGACAAGGTCGACATATTTCCGGCAAGGTCGCCATAAATCTGGCAAGGTAGCCACAAATGCGGCAAGGTCGACATATTTCCGGCAAGGTCGCCATAAATCCGGCAAAGTCTCCATAACTCCGGCAAGGTCGCCATAAATCAGGCAAGGTCGCCACAAATCCGGCAAGTTCGCCACATTTGCGTCAAGGACCACTTAATCCGGTAAAGTCGCCACAAATACGGAAAGGTCGGCACAATTCCGGCAAGGTCGCCAGAAATCTGACAAGGTCGCCACAAATCCGGGATGGTCGCCACATCCCCGGCAAGGTCGCCATAAATCCGGCAATGTCGCCACAAATCCTGCAAGGTCGCCAGAAATCAGGCAAGGTCGCCACAAATCTGGCAAGGTCGCCACATTTGCGTCAAGGACGCCTTAATCCGGTAAAGTCGCCACAAATACGGAAAGGTCGGCACAATTCCGGCAAGGTCGCCATAAATCCGACAAGGCCGCCACAAATGCGTCAAGGTCTCCACATTTCAGGCAAGGTCGCCAGATTTCCGGCAAGATCGCCATAAATCCGGCAAGGTCGCCACAGATCCGACAAGGTCGCCATAAATCCGGCAAGGTCACCACATTTCCGGCAAAGTCGCCATAAATCCGGCAAGGTCGCCACAAATCCGGCAAGGTCGCCACACTCCCGGCAAGGTCGCCATAAATCCGGCAAGGTCGCCACAAATCCGGCAAGGTCGCCACATTTACGGCAATGTCGCCATATTGCCGGCAAGGTCGCCATAAATCTGGCAAGGTAGCCACAAATGCGGCAAGGTCGACATATTTCCGGCAAGGTCGCCATAAATCAGGCAAAGTCGGCACAAATGCGGCAAGCTCGGCATATTTCCGGCAAGGTCGCCATTAATCCGGCAAAGTCGCCACAAATGCGGCAAGGTCGCCATATTCCCGGCAAGGTCGCCATAAATCTGGCAAGGTCGCCATATATCCGGCAATGTCGCCACAAATCCGGCAAGGTCGCCATAAATCCGGCAAGGTCGCCACAAATCCGGCAGAGCCGCCTATTTCCGGCAAGGTCGCCAAAAATCCGGCACGGCCGCCACAAATCCGGCAAGGTCGCCACATTTCCGGCACGGTCGCAACAAATCTGCCAAAGTCGCCACAAATCCGACAAGGTCGACATATTTCCGGCAAGGTCGCCATAAATCCGGCACGGCAGCCACAAATCCGGCAAGGTCGCCACATTTCCTGCACGGTCGCAACAAATCTGCCAGTCGCCACAATTCCGACAAGGTCGACATATTTCCGGCAAGGTCGCCATAAATCTCGCAAGGTAGCCACAAATGCGGCAAGGTCGACATATTTCCGGCAAGGTCGCCATAAATCCAGCAAGGTCTCCATAACTCCGGCAAGGTCGCCACAAATCCGGCAAGGTCGCCATAAATCCGGCAAGGTCGCCATAATACCGGCAAGGTCGCCATAATACCGGCAAGGTCGCCATAAATCCGGCAAGGTCGCCACAAATGCGGCAAGGTCGCCATATTCCCGGCAAGGTCGCCATAAATCCGGCAAGGTCTCCGTAACTCCGGCAAGGTCGCCACAAATCCGGCAAGGTCGCCATAAATCCGACAAGGTCGCCACAAATCCGGCAGTCGCCTATTTCCGGCAAGTTCGCCATGAATCCGGCAAGGCCGCCACAAATCCGGCAATGTCGCTGTAAATCCCGCAAGGTCACCACAAATCCGGCAAGGTCTCCATATTTCCGGCAAGGTCGCCATAAATCCGGCAAGGTAGCCACAAATCCTGCAAGGTCGCCAGAAATCAGGCAAGGTCGCCACAAATCTGGCAAGGTCGCCACATTTGCGTCAAGGACGCCTTAATCCGGTAAAGTCGCCACAAATACGGAAAGGTCGGCACAATTCCGGCAAGGTCGCCATAAAGCCGACAAGGTCGCCACAAATGCGTCAAGGACGACATATTTCCGGCAAGGTCGCCATAAATCAGGCAAAGTCGGCACAAATGCGGCAAGCTCGGCATATTTCCGGCAAGGTCGCCATTAATCCGGCAAAGTCGCCACAAATGCGGCAAGGTCGCCATATTCCCGGCAAGGTCGCCATAAATCTGGCAAGGTCGCCATATATCCGGCAATGTCGCCACAAATCCGGCAAGGTCGCCATAAATCCGGCAAGGTCGCCACAAATCCGGCAGAGCCGCCTATTTCCGGCAAGGTCGCCATAAATCCGGCAAGGTCGCCACAAATCCGACAAGGTCGCCATAAATCCGGCAAGGTCACCACATTTCCGGCAAGGTCGCCATAAATCCGGCAAGGTCGCCACAAATCCGGCAAGGTCGCCACACTCCCGGCAAGGTCGCCATAAATCCGGCAAGGTCGCCATAAATCCGGCAAGGTCGCCACATTTACGGCAAGGTCGCCATATTGCCGGCAAGGTCGCCATAAATCTGGCAAGGTAGCCACAAATGCGGCAAGGACGACATATTTCCGGCAAGGTCGCCATAAATCAGGCAAAGTCGGCACAAATGCGGCAAGCTCGGCATATTTCCGGCAAGGTCGCCATTAATCCGGCAAAGTCGCCACAAATGCGGCAAGGTCGCCATATTCCCGGCAAGGTCGCCATAAATCTGGCAAGGTCGCCATATATCCGGCAATGTCGCCACAAATCCGGCAAGGTCGCCATAAATCCGGCAAGGTCGCCACAAATCCGGCAGAGCCGCCTATTTCCGGCAAGGTCGCCATAAATCCGGCAAGGACGCCAAAAATCCGGCAAGGTCGCCATATTTCCGGCAAGGTCGCCACAAATCCGGCAAGGTAGCCACAAATACCGCAAGCTCGCCATAAATCAGGCAAGGTCGCCACAAATCCGGCAAGGTCGCCACAATTGCGGCAAGGCCGCCTTAATCCGGTAAGGTCGCCACAAATACGGAAAGGTCGCCACAATTCCGGCAAGGTCGCCAGAAATCTGACAAGGTCGCCACAAATCCGGGATGCTCGCCACATCCCCGGCAAGGTCGCTATAAATCCGACAAGGTCGCCACAAATCCATCAAGGTCGAACGTTACAGGCAAGGTCGCCAGATTTCCGGCAAGGTCGCCATAAATACGGCAAGGGCGCCACAAATCCGACAAGGTCGCCATAAATCCGGCAAGGTCACCACATTTCCGGCAAGGTCGCCATAAATCCGGCAAGGTCGCCACAAATCCGGCAAGGTCGCCACATTCCCGGCAAGGTCGCCATATATCCGGCAAGTTCGCCATAAATCCGGCAAGGTCGCCACAAATCCGACAAGGTCGCCATATTTCCGGCAAGGTCGCCATAAATCCCGCAAGGTCGCCACATATCCGGCAAGGTCGCCATATTTCCGGCAAGGACGCCATGAATCCGGCAAAGTCGCCACAAATCCGGCAAGGGCGCCATATTACAGGCAAGGTCGCCATAAATCCGGCAAGGTCGCCAAAAATCCGGCAAGGTCGCCATACTTCCGGCAAGGTCGCCACAAATCCGGCAAGGTCGCTATAAATCCCGCAAGGTCGCCACAAATCCGGCAAGGTCGCCATATTTCCGGCAAGGTCGCCATAAATCCGGCAAGGTAGCCACAAGTCCCGCAAGGTCGCCATTAATCAGGCAAGGTCGCCACAAATCCGGCAAAGTCGCCACATTTGCGGCAAGGCTGCCTTAATCCGGTAAGGTCGCCACAAATACGGAAAGGTCGCCACAATTCCGGCATGGTCGCCAGAAATCTGACAAGGTCGCCACAAATCCGGGATGGTCGCCACATCCCCGGCAAGGTCGCCATAAATCCGACAAGGTCGCCACAAATCCGTCAAGGTCGCCACATTTCAGGCAAGGTCGCCAGATTTCCGGCGAGGTCGCCATTTTCACGGCAAGGTCGCCATAAATCCAGCAATGTCGCCAGAAATCCGGCGGGTCGCCATATTGCCGGCGACGTCGCCAGAAAGACGGCAAGATCGCCTTAAATCCGGGGAGGTCGCCATATTTCCGGCGAGGTCGCCATAAATCCGGCAAGGTCGCCATAAATCCGGCGAGGTCGCCATATTTCCGCCGAGGTCACCATAAATCCGGCAAGGTCTCCATAAACCGGAGTGGTCGCCATATTTCAGGCGAGGTCGCCCTAATTCCGGCAAGGTCGTTATAGATACATAGAACATAGATACATAGAAAATAGGTGCAGGAGTAGGCCATTATGCCCTTCGAGCCTGCACCGCCATTCAATATAATCATGGCTGATCATCCAACCCAGTATCCCGTACCTGCCTTCTCTCCATACCTCCTGATCCCTTTAACCACAAGGGCCACATCTAACTCCCTCTTAAATATAGCCAATGAACTGGCCTCAACTACCCTCTGTGGCGGAGAGTTCCAGAGATTCACCACTCTCTGTGTGAAAAAGTTTTTCCTCATCTCGGTCTTAAAGGATTTCCCCCTTATCCTTAATCTGTGACCCCTTCTCCTGGACTTCCCCAACATTGGGAACAATCTTCCTGCATCTAGCCTGTCCAACCCCATAAGAATTTTGTACGTTTCTATAAGATCCCCTCTCAATCTCCTAAATTCTAGCGAGTATAAGCCAAGTCTATCCAGTCTTTCTTCATATGAAAGTCCTGACATCCCAGGAATCAGTCTGGTGAACCTTCTCTGCACTCCCTCTATGGCTATAATGTCCTTCCTCAGATTTGGAGACAAAACTGTACGCAATACTCCAGGTGTGGTCTCACCAAGACCCTGTACAATTGCAGTAGAACCTCCCTGCTCCTATACTCAAATCCTCTTGCTATGAAGGCCAACATACCATTCGCTTTCTTCACTCCCTGCTGCACCTGCATGCCTACTTTCAATGACTGGTGTACCATGACACCCAGGTCTCGCTGCATCTCCCCATTTCCTAATCGGCCCCCATTTAGATAATAGTCTGCCTTCCCGTTTTTGCCACCAAAGTGGATAACCTCACATTTATCCACATTATACTGCATCTGCCAAACATTTACCCACTCACCCAGCCTATCCAAGTCACCTTGCAGTCTCCTAGCATCCTCTTCACAGCTAACACTGCCCCCCAGCTTAGTGTCATCCGCAAACTTGGAGATGTTGCTTTCAATTCCCTCGTCCAGATCATTAATATAAATTGTAAATAGCTGGGGTCCCAGCACTGAGCCTTGCGGTACCCCACTAGTCACTGCCTGCCATTGTGAAAAGGACCCGTTTACTCCTACTCTTTGATTCCTGTTTGCCAGCCAGTTCTCTATCCACATCAATACTGAACCCCCAATACCGTGTGATTTAAGTTTGTATCCTAATCTCTTATGTGGTACCTTGTCGAAAGCCTTCTGAAAGTCCAGATACAACACATCCACTGGTTCTCCCCTATCCACTCTACTAGTTACATCCTCGAAAAATTCTATAAGATTCGTCAGACACGATTTACCTTTCGTAAATCCATGCTGACTTTGTCCAATGATTTCACCACTTTCCAAATGTGCTGCTATCCCATCTTTAATAACTGACTCTAGCAGTTTCCTCACTACCGATGTTAGACTAACTGGTCTGTAATTCCCCGTTTTCTCTCTCCTTAAAAAGTGGGGTTACGTTTACTACCCTCCAATCCTCAGGAACTACCCCAGATTCTAAAGAGTTTTGAAAAATTATCACTAATGCATCCACTATTTCTGGAGCTACTTCCTTAAGTACTCTGGGATGCAGCCTATCTGGCCCTGGTGATTTATCGGCCTTTAATCCATTCAATTTACCCAACACCACTTCCCGACTAACCTGGATTTCACTCAGTTCCTCCATCTCCTTTGACCCGCGGCCCCCTGCTATTTCCGGCAGATTATTTATGTCTTCCATAGTGAAGACGGAACCAAAGTAGTTATTCAATTGGTGAAGACGGAACCAAAGTAGTTATTCAATTGGTCCGCCATATCCTTGTTCCCCATGATCAATTCACCTGTTTCTGACTGCAAGGGACCTACATTTGTTTTAACTAATCTCTTTCTCTTCACATATCTATAAAAACTTTTGAAGTTAGTTTTTATGTTCCTGCCAGTTTCCATTCATAATCTATTTTCCCTTTCCTAATTAAGCCATTTGTCCTCCTCTGCTGGTCTCTGAATTTCTCCCAGTCCTCTGGTATGCTGCTTTTTCTGGCTAATTTGTACGCATCATCTTTTGCTTTGATACTATCCCTGATTTCCCTTGTTATCCACGGATGCACTACCTTCCCTGATTTATTCTTTTGCCAAACTGGGATGAACAATTTTTGTAGTTCATCCATGCAGTCTTTAAATGCCTTCCATTGCATATCCACCGTGAACCCTTTTAGAACTGATTGCCAGTCAATCATGGCCAATTCGCGTCTCATACCCTCAAAGTTACCTTTCTTTAAGTTCAGAACCGTTGTTTCTGAATTAACAATGTCGCTCTCCATCCTAATGAAGAACTCAACCATATTATGGTCACTCTTGCCCAAGGGGGCACGCACAACAAGTCTGCTAACTAACCCTTCCTCATTACTCAATACCTGGTCTAGAAAATCTGAAGAGGTCGCATGTTTCCGGCGAGGTCGCCATAAATCCGGCAAGGTCGCCATAATTCCGGCGACGTCGCCATATTTCCGGCAACGTCGCCAGAAATCCGGCACGGTCGCCATAAATCCGGCAAGGTCGCCATATTTATGGCAAGGTAGCCATAAACCAGGCAAGATCGCCATATTTCCGTCTAGGTCGCCATATTTCCGGCGAGGTCGCCATAAATCCGGCAAGTTGGCCTCAAATTCGGCATGGTCGCCACTTTTCCGACGAGGTCGCCATATATCCGGCAAGGTCGCCATAATTCCGGCAAGGTGGCCACAGTGGCCAGCAAGGTGGCCACGAATCAGGGAAGGTCGCCCCATTCCCGACGAGGTCGCCATAAAACCGGCAAGTTCGCCATAACTCCGGCAAGGCGGCCACAGTTCCGGCGAGTTCGCCATAAACCCGGGCGAGGTCGCCATATTTCCGGCAAGGTCGCCATAAATCCGGCAAGGTCGCCATAAATCCGGCGGCTCGCCATATTGCCGTCGAGGTCGCCAGAAAGACGGCAAGGTCGCCTTAAATCCGGCGAGGTCGCCATATTTCCGGCGAGGTCGCCATAAATCCGGCAAGGTCGCCATAAATCCGGCGAGGTCGCCATATTTCCGCCGAGGTCACCATAAATCCGGCAAGGTCTCCATAAACCGGCGTGGTCGCCATATTTCAGGCGAGGTCGCCCTAATTCCGGCAAGGTCGTTATAAATCTGAAGAGGTCGCCATGTTTCCGGCGAGGTCGCCATAAATCCGGCAAGGTCGCCATAAATCCGGCCACGTCGCCATATTTACGGCAAGGTCGCCATAAATCCGGCACGGTCGCCATAAATGGGGCAAGGTCGCCATATTTATGGCAAGTTAGCCATAAACCTGGCAAGATCCCCATATTTCCGTCTAGGTCGCCATATTTCGGGCGAGGTCGCCATAAATCCGGCAAGTTGGCCTCAAATTCGGCATGGTCGCCACATTTCCGACGAGGTCGCCATATATCCGGCAAGTTCGCCATAACTCCGGCAAGGCGGCCACAGTTCCCGCGAGTTTGCCATAAACCCGGGCGAGGTCGCCATATTTCCGGCAAGGTCGCCATAAATCCGGCATGGTCGCCGTAAATCCGGCGAGGTCGCCATATTTCCTGCAAGGTCGCCAAAAATCCGGCAAGGTCTCCCTAAATCCGGCGCGGTCGCCATATTTCCGGCGAGGTCGCCATGAATCCCGCAAGGTCGCGATAAATCCGGCGAGGTCGCCATGTTTCCGGCGAGGTCGCCAAAAATCCGGCAAGGTCTCCATAAATCCGGCAAGGTCGGCATATTTCCGGCAAGGTCGCCATAAATCCAGCAAGGTCGCCATAAACCGGGCAAGGTCGCCACGAATCCGTCAAGGTCGCCACATTTGCGGGAATGTCGCCATAAATCCGGCAATGTCGCCATAATTACGGCAATGTCGCCACAATTCCGGCAAGGTAACCATAAATCCGGCAAGGTCGTCACAAATCCGGCAACGTCGCCACATCCCGGGCAAGGACGACATACATCCGGCAAGGTCGCCACATTTCCGGCAAGGTCGCCATTAATCCGGGAAGGTCGCCATATATCCGGCAAGGTCGCCACATTCCCGGCAAGGTCGCCATAAATCCGGCAAGGTCGCCACAAATCCGGCAAGGTCGCCACATTTCCGGCAAGGTCGCCATAAATCCGGCAAGGGCGCCACATTTCCGGCAAGGTCGCCTAAATCCGGCAAGTTCGCCACAAATCCGACAAGGTCGCCATAAATCCGGCAACGTCGCCACAAATCCGGCAAGGTCGCCATATTTCCGACAAGGTCGCCACTAATCCGGCAAGGTCGCCATATTTCCGGCAAGATCGCCATAATTCCAGCAAGGTCGCCACAAACCTGGCAAGCCCGCCATATTTCCGGCATGGTCGCCATAATTCCGGCAAGGTGGCCACAAATCAGGAAAGGTCGCCATATTTCCGGCAATGTCGCCATAAATCCGGCAAGGTGGCCACAAATGCGGCAAGGTCGCCATATTTCCGGCAAGGTCGCCATAAATCCGGCAAGGTCGCCACAAATGCGGCAAGGTCCTCATATTTCCGGCAAGGTCGCAATAAATTCGGCAAGGTAGCCACAAATGCGGAAAGGTCGACATATTTCCGGCAAGGTCGCCATAAATCCGGCAAGGTCGGCACAAATGCGGCAAGGTCGGCACATTTGCGGCAAGGCCGCCTTAATCCGGTAAGGTCGCCACAAATACGGAAAGGTCGCCACAATTCCGGCAAGGTCGCCATAAATCTGACAAGGTCGCCACAAATCCGGGATGGTCGCCACATCCCCGGCAAGGTCGCCATAAATCCGACAAGGTCGCCACAAATCCGTCAAGGTTGCCACATTCCAGGAAAGATCGCCAGATTTCCGGCAAGGTCGCCATAAATCCGGCAAGGTCGCCACATATCCGGCAAGGTCGCCACATTCCCGGCCAGGTCGCAATAAATCCGGCAAGGTCGCCACAAATCCGGCAAGGTCGCCACATTTACGGCAAGGTCGCCATATTTCCGGCAAGGTCGCCATAAATCTGACAAGGTCGCCAAAAATCCGGCAAGGTCTCCCTAAATCCGGCGCGGTCGCCATATTTCCGGCGAAGTCGCCATGAATCCCGCAAGGTCGCCATAAATCCGGCGAGGTCGCCATGTTTCCGGCGAAGTCGCCAAAAATCCGGCAAGGTCTCCATAAATCCGGGAAGGTCGGCATATTTCCGGCAAGGTCGCCATAATCCAGCAAGGTCGCCATAAACCGGGCAAGGTCGCCACGATTCCGTCAAGGTCGCCACATTTGCGGGAATGTCGCCATAAATCCGGCAATGTCGCCATAATTACGGCAAGGTCGTCACAATTCCGGCAAGGTCACCATAAATCCGGCAAGGTCGTCACAAATCCGGCAACGTCGCCACATCCCGGGCAAGGACGACATACATCCGGCAAGGTCGCCACATTTCCGGCAAGGTCGCCATTAATCCGGGAAGGTCGCCATATATCCGGCAAGGTCGCCACATTCCCGGCAAGGTCGCCATAAATCCGGCAAGGTCGCCACAAATCCGGCAAGGTCGCCACATTTCCGGCAAGGTCGCCATAAATCCGGCAAGGTCGCCACATTTCCGGCAAGGTCGCCTTAAATCCGGCAAGTTCGCCACAAATCCGACAAGGTCGCCATAAATCCGGCAACGTCGCCACAAATCCGGCAAGGTCGCCATATTTCCGACAAGGTCGCCACTAATCCGGCAAGGTCGCCATATTTCCGGCAAGATCGCCATAATTCCAGCAAGGTCGCCACAAACCTGGCAAGCCCGCCATATTTCCGGCATGGTCGCCATAATTCCGGCAAGGTGGCCACAAATCAGGAAAGGTCGCCATATTTCCGGCAATGTCGCCATAAATCCGGCAAGGTGGCCACAAATGCGGCAAGGTCGCCATATTTCCGGCAAGGTCGCCATAAAATCCGGCAAAGTCGCCACAAATGCGGCAAGGTCCTCATATTTCCGGCAAGGTCGCAATAAATTCGGCAAGGTAGCCACAAATGCGGAAAGGTTGACATATTTCCGGCAAGGTCGCCATAAATCCGGCAAGGTCGGCACAAATGCGGCAAGGTCGGCACATTTGCGGCAAGGCCGCGTTAATCCGGTAAGGTCGCCACAAATACTGAAAGGTCGCCACAATTCCGGCAAGGTCGCCATAAATCTGACAAGGTCGCCACAAATCCGGGATGGTCGCCACATCCCCGGCAAGGTCGCCATAAATCCGACAAGGTCGCCACAAATCCGTCAAGGTTGCCACATTTCAGGCAAGGTCGCCAGATTTCCGGCAAGGTCGCCATTAATCTGGCAAGGTCGCCACAAATCCGACAAGGTCGCCATAAATCCGGCAAGGTCACCACATTTCCGGCAAGGTCGCCATAAATCCGGCAAGGTCGCCAGATATCCGGCAAGGTCGCCACATTCCCGGCCAGGTCGCCATAAATCCGGCAAGATCGCCACAAATCCGGCAAGGTCGCCACATTTACGGCAAGGTCGCCATATTTCCGGCAAGGTCGCCATAAATCTGGCAAGGTAGCCACAAATGCGGCAAGGTCGACATATTTCCGGCAAGGTCGCCATAAATCAGGCAAAGTCGGCACAAATGCGGCAACCTCGGCATATTTCCGGCAAGGTCGCCATAAATCCGGTAAGGTCGCCACAAATGCGGCAAGGTGGCCATATTCCCGGCAAGGTCGCCATAAATCTGGCACAGTCGCCGTATATCCGGCAAGGTCGCCACAAATCCGCCAAGGTCGCCATAAATCCGGCAAGGTCGCCACAAATCCGGCAGAGTCACCTATTTCCGGCAAGGTCGCCATAAATCCGGCACGGCCGCCACAAATCCGGCAAGGTCGCCACATTTGCGGCAAGGTCGCAACAAATCTGCCAAGGTCGCCACAAATCCGACAAGGTCGACATATTTCCGGCAAGGTCGCCATCAATCCCGCAAGGTCGCCACAAATGCGGCAAGGTCCTCATATTTCCGGCAAGGTCGCAATAAATCCGGCAAGGTAGCCACAAAAGCGGAAAGGTCGACATATTTCCGGCAAGGTCGCCATATATCCGGCAACGTCGCCATAATACCGGCAAGGTCGCCATAAATCCGGCAAGGTCGCCACAAATGCGGCAAGGTCGCCATATTCCCGGCAAGGTCCCCATAAATCCGGCAATGTCTCCATAACTCCGGCAAGGTCGCCACAAATCAGGCAAGGTCGCCATAAATCCGCAAGGTCGCCACAAATCCGGCAGTCGCCTATTTCCGGCAAGTTCGCCATGAATCCGGCAAGGCCGCCACAAATCCGGCTAGGTCGCTGTAAATCCCGCAAGGTCACCACAAATCCGGCAAGGTCGCCATATTCCCGGCAAGGTCGCCATAAATCCGGCAAGGTAGCCACAAATCCTGCAAGGTCGCCATAAATCAGGCAAGGTCGCCATAAATCCGGCAAGGTCGCCACAAATGCGGCAAGGTCGCCATATTCCCGGCAAGGTCGCCATAAATCCGGCAATGTCTCCATAACTCCGGCAAGGTCGCCACAAATCCCGCAAGGGCGCCATAAATCCGGCAAGGTCGCCACAAATCCGGCAGTCGCCTATTTCCGGCAAGTTCGCCATTAATCCGGCAAGGCCGCCACAAATCCGGCTAGGTCGCTGTAAATCCGGCAAGGTCGCCATAAATCCGGCAAGGTAGCCACAAATCCTGCAAGGTCGCCATAAATCAGGCAAGGTCGCCACAAATCCGGCAAGGTCGCCACATTTGCGTCAAGGCCGCCTTATTCCGGTAAGGTCGCCACAAATACGGAAAGGTCGCCACAATTCCGGCAAGGTCGCCAGAAATCTGACAAGGTCGGCACAAATGCGTCAAGGTCGCCACATTTCAGGCAAGGTCGCCAGATTTCCGGCAAAATCGCCATAAATCCGGCAAGGTCGCCACAAATCCGACAAGGTCGCCACAAATGCGTCAAGGTCGCCACATTTCAGGCAAGGTCGCCAGATTTCCGGCAAGATCGCCATAAATCCGGCAAGGTCGCCACAAATCCGACAAGGTCGCCATAAATCCGGCAAGGTCACCACATTTCCGGCAAGGTCGCCATAAATCCGACAATGTCGCCACAAATCAGGCAAGGTCGCCACATTCCCGGCAAGGTCGCCATAAATCCGGCAAGGTCGCCACAAATCCGGCAAGGTCGCCACATTTACGGCAAGGTTGCCATATTTCCGGCAAGGTCGCCATAAATCTGGCAAGGTAGCCACAAATGCGGCAAGGTCGCCATATTCCCGGCAAGATCGCCATAATTCCAGCAAGGTCGCCACAAACCCGGCAAGGCCGCCATATTTCCGGCATGGTCGCCATAATTCCGGCAAGGTGGCCACAAATCAGGAAATGTCGCCATATTTCCGACAATGTCGCCATAAATCCGGCAAGGTGGCCACAAATGCGGCAAGGTCGCCATATTTCCGGCAAGGTCGCCATAAATCCGGCAAGGTCGCAACAAATGCGGCAAGGTCCTCATATTTCCGGCAAGGTCGCAATAAATTCGGCAAGGTAGCCACAAATGCGGAAAGGTCGACATATTTCCGGCAAGGTCGCCATAAATCCGGCAAGGTCGGCACAAATGCGGCAAGGTCGGCACATTTGCGGCAAGGCCGCCTTAATCCGGTAAGGTCGCCACAAATACGGAAAGGTCGCCACAATTCCGGCAAGGTCGCCATAAATCTGACAAGGTCGCCACAAATCCGTCAAGGTTGGCACATTTCAGGCAAGGTCGCCAGATTTCCGGCAAGGTCGCCATGAATCCGGCAAGGTCGCCACAAATCCGACAAGGTCGCCATAAATCCGGCAAGGTCACCACATTACCGGCAAGGTCGCCATAAATCCGGCAAGGTCGCCACATATCCGGCAAGGTCGCCACATTCCCGGCCAGGTCGCCATAAATACGGCAAGGTCGCCACAAATCCGGCAAGGTCGCCACATTTACGGCAAGGTCGCCATATTTCCGGCAAGGTCGCCATAAATCTGGCAAGGTAGCCACAAATGCGGCAAGGTCGACATAATTCCGGCAAGGTCGCCATAAATCAGGCAAAGTCGGCACAAATGCGGCAACCTCGGCATATTTCCGGCAAGGTCGCCATAAATCCGGCAAGTCGCCACAATGCGGCAAGGTCGCCATATTCCCGGCAAGGTCGCCATAAATCTGGCACAGTCGCCGTATATCCGGCAAGCGCAACAAATCCGCCAAGGTCGCCATAAATCCGGCACGGCCGCCACAAATCCGGCAAGGTCGCCACATTTGCGGCAAGGTCGCAACAAATCTGCCAAGGTCGCCACAAATCCGACAAGGTCGACATATTTCCGGCAAGGTCGCCATCAATCCCGCAAGGTCGCCACAAATGCGGCAAGGTCCTCATATTTCCGGCAAGGTCGCAATAAATCCGGCAAGGTAGCCACTAAAGCGGAAAGGTCGACATATTTCCGGCAAGGTCGCCATATATCCGGCAACGTCGCCATAATACCGGCAAGGTCGCCATAAATCCGGCAAGGTCGCCACAAATGCGGCAAGGTCGCCATATTCCCGGCAAGGTCGCCATAAATCCGGCAATGCCTCCATAACTCCGGCAAGGTCGCCACAAATCCGGCAAGGTCGCCATAAATCCGGCAAGGTCGCCACAAATGCGGCAGTCGCCTATTTCCGGCAAGTTCGCCATGAATCCGGCAAGGCCACCACAAATCCGGCTAGGTCGCTGTAAATCCCGCAAGGTCACCACAAATCCGGCAAGGTCGCCATATTTCCGGCAAGGTCGCCATAAATCCGGCAAGGTAGCCACAAATCCTGCAAGGCCGCCATAAATCAGGCAAGGTCGCCACATATCCGGCAAGGTCGCCACATTTGCGTCAAGGCCGCCTTATTCCGGTAAGGTCGCCACAAATACGGAAAGGTCGCCACAATTCCGGCAAGGTCGCCAGAAATCTGACAAGGTCGCCACAAATCCGGGATGGTCGCCACATCCCCGGCAAGGTGGCCATATATCCGACAAGGTCGGCACAAATGCGTCAAGGTCTCCACATTTCAGGCAAGGTCGCCAGATTTCCGGCAAGATCGCCATAAATCCGGCAAGGTCGCCACAAATCCGACAAGGTCGCCACAAATGCGTCAAGGTCGCCACATTTCAGGCAAGGTCGCCAGATTTCCGGCAAGATCGCCATAAATCCGGCAAGGTCGCCACAAATCCGACAAGGTCGCCATAAATCCGGCAAGGTCACCACATTTCCGGCAAGGTCGCCATAAATCCGGCAATGTCGCCACAATTCATGCAAGGTCGCCACATTCCCGGCAAGGTCGCCATAAATCCGGCAAGTTCGCCACAAATCCGGCAAGGTCGCCACATTTACGGCAAGGTTGCCATATTTCCGGCAAGGTCGCCATAAATCTGGCAAGGTAGCCACAAATGCGGCAAGGTCGCCATATTTCCGGCAAGGTCGCCACTAATCCGGCAAGGTCGCCATATTTCCGGCAAGATCGCCATAATTCCAGCAAGGTCGCCACAAACCCGGCAAGGCCGCCATATTTCCGGCATGGTCGCCATAATTCCGGCAAGGTGGCCACAAATCAGGAAAGGTCGCCATATTTCCGACAATGTCGCCATAAATCCGGCAAGGTGGCCACAAATGCGGCAAGGCCGCCATATTTCCGGCAAGGTCGCCATAAATCCGGCAAGGTCGCCACAAATGCGGCAAGGTCCTCATATTTCCGGCAAGGTCGCAATAAATTCGGCAAGGTAGCCACAAATGCGGAGAGGTCGACATATTTCCGGCAAGGTCGCCATACATCCGGCAAGGTCGGCACAAATGCGGCAAGGTCGGCATATTTCCGGCAAGGTCGCCATAAATCCGGCAAGGTAGCCACAAATGCGGCAAGGTCGCCATAATACCGGCAAGGTCGCCATCAATCCGACAATGTCGCCATAAATCCGGCAAGGTGGCCACAAATGCGGCAATGTCGCCATATTTCCGGCAAGGTCGCCATAAATCCGGCAAGGTCGCCACAAATGCGGCAAGGTCCTCATATTTCCGGCAAGGTCGCAATAAATTCGGCAAGGTAGCCACAAATGCGGAGAGGTCGACATATTTCCGGCAAGGTCGCCATACATCCGGCAAGGTCGGCACAAATGCGGCAAGGTCGGCATATTTCCGGCAAGGTCGCCATAAATCCGGCAAGGTAGCCACAAATGCGGCAAGGTCGCCACAAATCCGGCAAGGTCGCCATAAATCCGGCAAGGTCGGCACAAATGCGGCAAGGTCGGCATATTCACGGCAAGGTCGCCATAAATCCGGCAAGGTCGCCATAACTCCGGCAAGGTCGCCACAAATCCGGCAAGGTCGCCATAAATCAGGGATGGTCGCCACATCACCGGCATGGTCGCCATAAATACGACAAGGTCGCCACAAATCCGTCAAGGTTGCCACATTTCAGGCAAGGTCGCCAGATTTCCGGCAAGGTCGCCATAAATCCGGCAAGGTCGCCACAAATCCGACAAGGTCGCCATAAATCCGGCAAGGTCACCACATTTCCGGCAAGGTCGCCATGAATCCGGCAAGGTCGCCACAAATCCGGCAAGGTCGCCACATTCCCGGCAAGGTCGCCGTAAATCCGGCAAGGTCGCCACAAATCCGGCAAGGTCGCCACATTTACGGCAAGGTCGCCATATTTCCGGCAAGGTCGCCATAAATCTGGCAAGGTAGCCACAAATGCGGCAAGGTCGACATATTTCCGGCAAGGTCGCCATAAATCAGGCAAAGTCGGCACAATTGCGGCAAGCTCGGCATATTTCAGGCAAGGTCGCCATAAATCCGGCAAGGTCGCCACAAATGCGGCAAGGTCGCCATATTCCTGGCAAGGTCGCCATAAGTCTGGCACAGTCACCGTATATCCGGCAAGGTCACCACAAATCCGGCAAGGTCGCCATAAATCCGGCAAAGGTCGCCACAAATCCGGCAGTCACCTATTTCCGGCAAGGTCGCCATAAATCCGGCACGGCCGCCACAAATCCGGCAAGGTCGCCACATTTCCGGCAAGGTCGCAACAAATCTGCCAAGGTCGCCACAAATCCTACAAGGTCGACATATTTCCGTCAAGGTCGCCATAAATCCGGCAAGGTCGCCACAAATGCGGCAAGGTCGCCATATTCCTGGCAAGGTCGCCATAAGTCTGGCACAGTCGCCGTATATCCGGCAAGGTCGCCACAAATCCGGCAAGGTCGCCATAAATCCGGCAAGGTCGCCACAAATCCGGCAGTCACCTATTTCCGGCAAGGTCGCCATAAATCCGGCACGGCCGCCACAAATCCGGCAAGGTCGCCACATATCCGGCAAGGTCGCAACAAATCTGCCAAGGTCGCCACAAACCCAACAAGGTCGACATATTTCCGGCAAGGTCGCCATAAATGCGGCAAGGTCGCCACAAATCCGGCAAGGTCGCCACATTTACGGCAAGGTCGCCATATTTCCGGCAAAGTCGCCATAAATCTGGCAAGGTAGCCACAAATGCGGCAAGGTCGACATATTTCCGGCAAGGTCGCCATAAATCTGGCAAGGTCGCCACAAATGCGGCAAGGTCGCCGTATTCCCGGCAAGGTCGCCACAAATCCGGCAAGGTCGCCATAAATCCGGCAAGGTCGCCATAATACCGGCAAGGTCGCCATAAATCCGGCTAGGTCGCCACAAATGCGGCAAGGTCGCCATATTCCCGGCAAGGTCGCCATAAATACGGTAAGGTCTCCATAACTCCGGCAAGGTCGCCACAAATCCGGCAAGGTCGCCATAAATCCGGCAAGGTCGCCACAAATCCGGCAGTCGCCTATTTCCGGCAAGTTGGCCATGAATCCGGCAAGGCCGCCACAAATCCGGCAAGGTCGCTGTAAATCCCGCAAGGTAGCCACAAATGCGGCAAGGTCGACATATTTCCGGCAAGGTCGCCATAAATCAGGCAAAGTCGGCACAAATGCGGCAAGCTCGGCATATTTCCGGCAAGGTCGCCATAAATCCGGCAAGGTCGCCACAAATGCGGCAAGGTCGCCGTATTCCCGGCAAGGTCGCCACAAATCCGGCAAGGTCGCCATAAATCCGGCAAGGTCGCCATAATACCGGCAAGGTCGCCATAAATCCGGCGAGGTCGCCATAAATCCGGCAAGGTCTCCATAACTCCGGCAAAGTCGCCACAAATCCGGCAAGGTCGCCATAAATCCGGCAAGGTCGCCACAAATCCGGCAGTCACCAATTTCCGGCAAGTTAGCCATGAATCCGGCAAGGCCGCCACAAATCCGGCAAGGTCGCTGTAAATCCCGCAAGGTCACCACAAATCCGGCAAGGTCGCCATATTTCCGGCAAGGTCGCCATAAATCCGGCAAGGTAGCCACAAATCCTGCAAGGTCGCCATAAATCAGGGAAGGTCGCCACAAATCCGGCAAGGTCGCCACATTTGCGTCGACGCCTTAATCCGGTAAGTTCGCCACAAATACGGAAAGGTCGGCACAATTCCGGCAAGGTTGCCTGAAATCTGACAAGGTCGCCACAAATCCGGGATGGTCGCCACATCCCCGGCAAGGTCGCCATAAATCCGGCAAGGTCGCCACAAATCCGACAAGGTCGCCATAAATCCGGCAAGGTCACCACATTTCCGGCAAGGTCGCCATAAATCCGGCAAGGTCGCCACATTCCCAGCAAGGTCGCCATAAATCCGGCAAGGTCGCCACAAATCCGGCAAGGTCGCCACATTTACGGCAAGGTCGCCATATTTCCGGCAAGGTCGCATAAATCTGGCAAGGTAGCCACAAATGCGGCAAGGTCGACATATTTCCGGCAAGGTCGCCATAAATCATGCAAAGCCGGCACAAATGCGGCAAGCTCGGCATATTTCCGGCAAGGTCACCATAAACCTGGCAAGGTCGCCATATATCCGGCAATGTCGCCACAAATCCGGCAAGGTCGCCATAAATCCGGCAAGGTCGCAACAAATCCGGCAGAGTCGCCTATTTCCGGCAAGGTCGCCATAAATCTGGCACGGCCGCCACAAATCCGGCAAGGTCGCCACATTTCCTGCACGGTCGCAACAAATCTGCCAAAGTCGCCACAAATCTGACAAGGTCGACATATTTCCGGCAAGGTCGCCATAAATCTGGCAAGGTAGCCACAAATGCGGCAAGGTCGGCATATTTCCGGCAAGGTCGCCATAAATCCGGCAAGGTCTCCATAACTCCGGCAAGGTCGCCACAAATCCGGCAAGGTCGCCATAAATCCGTCAAGGTCGCCACAAATCCGGCAGTCGCCTATTTCCGCCAAGTTCGCCATGAACCCGGCAAGGCCGCCACAAATCCGGCAAGGTCGCTGTAAATCCCGCAAGGTCACCACAAATCCGGCAAGGTCGCCATATTTCCGGCAAGGACGCCATAAATCTGGCAAGGTAGCCACAAATGCGGCAAGGTCGACATATTTCCGGCAAGGTCGCCATAAATCCGGCAAGGTCTCCATAACTCCGGCAGTCGCCTATTTCCGGCAAGTTCGCCATGAATCCGGCAAGGCCGCCACAAATCCGGCAACGTCGCTGTAAATCCCGCAAGGTCACCACAAATCCGGCAAGGTCGCCATATTTCCGGCAAGGTCGCCATAAATCCGGCAAGGTAGCCACAAATCCTGCAAGGTCGCCATAAATCAGGCAAGGTCGCCACAAATCCGGCAAGGTCTCCACATTTGCGTCAAGGACGCCTTAATCCGGTAAGGTCGCCACAAATACGGAAAGGTCGGCACAATTCCGGCAAGGTCGCCAGAAATCTCACAAGGTCGCCACAAATCCGGGATGGTCGCCACATCCCCGGCAAGGTCGCCATAAATCCGACAAGGTCGCCACAAATGCGTCAAGGTCGCCACATTTCAGGCAAGGTCGCCAGATTTCCGGCAAGATCGCCATAAATCCGGCAAGGTCGCCACAAATCCGACAAGGTCGGCATAAATCCGGCAAGGTCACCACATTTCCGGCAAGGTCGCCATAAATCCGGCAAGGTCGCCACAAATCCGGCAATGTCGCCACATTCCCGGCAAGGTCGCCATAAATCCGGCAAGGTCGCCACAAATCCGGCAAGGTCGCCACATTTACGGCAAGGTCGCCATATTTCCGGCAAGGTCGCCATAAATCTGGCAAGGTAGCCACAAATGCGGCAAGGTCGACATATTTCCGGCAAGGTCGCCATAAATCAGGCAAAGTCGGCACAAATGCGGCAAGCTCGGCATATTTCCGGCAAGGTCGCCATAAATCCGGCAAGGTCGCCACAAATGCGGCAAGGTCGCCATATTCCCGGCAAGGTCGCCATAAATCTGGTAAGGTCGCCATATATCCGGCAATGTCGCCACAAATCCGCAAGGTCGCCATAAATCCGGCAAGGTCGCCACAAATCCGGCAGTCGCCTATTTCCGGCATGGTCGCCATAAATCCGGCACGGCCGCCACAAATCCGGCAAGGTCGCCACATTTCCGGCACGGTCGCAACAAATCTGCCAAAGTCGCCACAAATCCGACAAGGTCGACATATTTCCGGCAAGGTCGACATAAATCCCGCAAGGTCGCCACATATCCGGCAAGGTCGCCATATTTCCGGCAAGGACGCCATGAATCCGGCAAAGTCGCCACAAATCCTGCAAGGGAGCCATATTACCGGCAAGGTCGCCACAAATCCGGCAAGGTCGCCACATTTGCGTCAAGGACGCCTTAATCCGGTAAGGTCGCCACAAATACGGAAAGGTCGGCACAATTCCGGCAAGGTCGCCAGAAATCTCACAAGGTCGCCACAAATCCGGGATGGTCGCCACATCCCCGGCAAGGTCGCCATAAATCCGACAAGGTCGCCACAAATGCGTCAAGGTCGCCACATTTCAGGCAAGGTCGCCAGATTTCCGGCAAGATCGCCATAAATCCGGCAAGGTCGCCACAAATCCGACAAGGTCGGCATAAATCCGGCAAGGTCACCACATTTCCGGCAAGGTCGCCATAAATCCGGCAAGGTCGCCACAAATCCGGCAATGTCGCCACATTCCCGGCAAGGTCGCCATAAATCCGGCAAGGTCGCCACAAATCCGGCAAGGTCGCCACATTTACGGCAAGGTCGCCATATTTCCGGCAAGGTCGCCATAAATCTGGCAAGGTAGCCACAAATGCGGCAAGGTCGACATATTTCCGGCAAGGTCGCCATAAACCAGGCAAAGTCGGCACAAATGCGGCAAGCTCGGCATATTTCCGGCAAGGTCGCCATAAATCCGGCAAGGTCGCCACAAATGCGGCAAGGTCGCCATATTCCCGGCAAGGTCGCCATAAATCTGGCAAGGTCGCCATATATCCGGCAATGTCGCCACAAATCCGGCAAGGTCGCCATAAATCCGGCAAGGTCGCCACAAATCCGGCAGACTCGCATATTTCCGGCAAGGTCGCCATAAATCCGGCACGGCCGCCACAAATCCGGCAAGGTCGCCACATTTCCGGCATGGTCGCAACAAATCTGCCAAAGTCGCCACAAATCCGACAAGGTCGACATATTTCCGGCAAGGTCGCCATAAATCTGGCAAGGTAGCCACAAATGCGGCAAGGTCGCCATATTTCCGGCAAGGTCGCCATAAATCAGGCAAAGTCGGCACAAATGCGGCAAGCTCGGCATATTTCCGGCAAGGTCGCCATAAATCCGGCAAGGTCGCCACAAATGCGGCAAGGTCGCCATATTCCCGGCAAGGTCGCCATAAATCTGGCAAGGTCGCCATATATCCGGCAATGTCGCCACAAATCCCGCAAGGTCGCCATAAATCCGGCAAGGTCGCCACAAATCCGGCAGTCGCCTATTTCCGGCATGGTGGCCATAAATCCGGCACGGCCGCCACAAATCCGGCAAGGTCGCCACATTTCCGGCACGGTCGCAACAAATCAGCCAAAGTCGCCACAAATCCGACAAGGTCGACATATTTCCGGCAAGGTCGCCATAAATCCCGCAAGGTCGCCACATATCCGGCAAGGTCGCCATATTTCCGGCAAGGACGCCATGAATCCGGCAAAGTCGCCACAAATCCTGCAAGGGAGCCATATTACCGGCAAGGTCGCCATAAATCCGGCAAGGTCGCCAAAAATCCGGCAAGGTGGCGATATTTCCGACAAGGTCACCATGAATCCGGCAAGGTAGCCACAAATCCCGCAAGGTCGCCATAAATCAGGCAAGGTCGCCACAAATCCGGCAAGGTCGCCACATTTGCGGCAAGGCCGCCTTAATCCGGTAAGGTCGCCACAAATACGGAAAGTTCGCCACAATCCCGGCAAGTTCGCCAGAAATCTGACAATGTCGCCACAAATCCGGGATGGTCGCCACATCCCCTGCAAGGTCGCCATAAATCCGACAAGGTCGCCACAAATCCGCAAAGGTCGCCACATTTCAGGCAAGGTAGCCAGATTTTCGGCAAGGTCGCCATAAATCCGGCAAGGTCGCCACAAATCCGACAAGGTCGCCATATTTCCGGCAAGGTCGCCATAAATCCCGCAAGGTCGCCACATATCCGGCAAGGTCGCCATATTTCCGGCAAGGACGCCATGAATCCGACAAAGTCGCCACAAATCCGGCAAGGGAGCCATATTACCGGCAAGGTCGCCATAAATCCGGCAAAGTCGCCGAAAATACGGCAAGGTCGCCATATTTCCGGCAAGGTCGCCACAAATCCGGCAAGGTCGCTATAAATCCCGCAAGGTCGCCACAAATCCGTCAAGGTCGCCACATTTCAGGCAAGGTCGCCACATTTCCGGCGAGGTCGCCATTTTCACGCCAAGGTCACCATAAATCCAGCAATGTCGCCATATTGCCGGCGAGGTCGCCAGAAAGACGGCAAGGTCGCCTTAAATCCGGGGAGGTCGCCATATTTCCGGCGAGGTCGCCATAAATCCGGCAAGGTCGCCATAAATCCGGCGAGGTCGCCATATTTCCGCCGAGGTCACCATAAATCCGGCAAGGTCTCCATAAACCGGAGTGGTCGCCATATTTCAGGCGAGGTCGCCCTAATTCCGGCAAGGTCGTTATAGATACATAGAACATAGATACATAGAAAATAGGTGCAGGGGTAGGCCATTATGCCCTTCGAGCCTGCACCGCCATTCAATATAATCATGGCTGATCATCCAACCCAGTATCCCGTACCTGCCTTCTCTCCATACCCCCTGATCCCTTTAACCACAAGGGCCACATCTAACTCCCTCTTAAATATAGCCAATGAACTGGCCTCAACTACCCTCTGTGGCGGAGAGTTCCAGAGATTCACCACTCTCTGTGTGAAAAAGTTTTTCCTCATCTCGGTCTTAAAGGATTTCCCCCTTATCCTTAATCTGTGACCCCTTGTCCTGGACTTCCCCAACATTGGGAACAATCTTCCTGCATCTGGCCTGTCCAACCCCATAAGAATTTTGTACGTTTCTATAAGATCCCCTCTCAATCTCCTAAATTCTAGCGAGTATAAGCCAAGTCTATCCAGTCTTTCTTCATATGAAAGTCCTGACATCCCAGGAATCAGTCTGGTGAACCTTCTCTGCACTCCCTCTATGGCTATAATGTCCTTCCTCAGATTTGGAGACCAAAACTGTACGCAATACTCCAGGTGTGGTCTCACCAAGACCCTGTACAATTGCAGTAGAACCTCCCTGCTCCTATACTCAAATCCTCTTGCTATGAAGGCCAACATACCATTCGCTTTCTTCACTCCCTGCTGCACCTGCATGCCTACTTTCAATGACTGGTGTACCATGACACCCAGGTCTCGCTGCATCTCCCCATTTCCTAATCGGCCCCCATTTAGATAATAGTCTGCCTTCCCGTTTTTGCCACCAAAGTGGATAACCTCACATTTATCCACATTATACTGCATCTGCCAAACATTTACCCACTCACCCAGCCTATCCAAGTCACCTTGCAGTCTCCTAGCATCCTCTTCACAGCTAACACTGCCCCCCAGCTTAGTGTCATCCGCAAACTTGGAGATGTTGCTTTCAATTCCCTCGTCCAGATCATTAATATAAATTGTAAATAGCTGGGGTCCCAGCACTGAGCCTTGCGGTACCCCACTAGTTACTGCCTGCCATTGTGAAAAGGACCCTACTCCTACTCTTTGATTCCTGTTTGCCAGCCAGTTCTCTATCCACATCAATACTGAACCCCCAATACCGTGTGATTTAAGTTTGTATCCTAATCTCTTATGTGGTACCTTGTCGAAAGCCTTCTGAAAGTCCAGATACAACACATCCACTGGTTCTCCCCTATCCACTCTACTAGTTACATCCTCGAAAAATTCTATAAGATTCGTCAGACACGATTTACCTTTCGTAAATCCATGCTGACTTTGTCCAATGATTTCACCACTTTCCAAATGTGCTGCTATCCCATCTTTAATAACTGACTCTAGCAGTTTCCCCACTACCGATGTTAGACTAACTGGTCTGTAATTCCCCGTTTTCTTTCTCCCTCCCTTCTTAAAAAGTGGGGTTACGTTTACTACCCTCCAATCCTCAGGAACTACTCCAGAATCTAAAGAGTTTTGAAAAATTATCACTAATGCATCCACTATTTCTGGAGCTACTTCCTTAAGTACTCTGGGATGCAGCCTATCTGGCCCTGGTGATTTATCGGTCTTTAATCCATTCAATTTACTCAACACCACTTCCCGACTAACCTGGATTTCACTCAGTTCCTCCATCTCCTTTGACCCGCGGCCCCCTGCTATTTCCGGCAGATTATGTATGTCTTCCTTAGTGAAGACGGAACCAAAGTAGTTATTCAATTGGTGAAGACGGAACCAAAGTAGTTATTCAATTGGTCCGCCATATCCTTGTTCCCCATGATCAATTCGCCTGTTTCTGACTGCAAGGGACCTACATTTGTTTTAACTAATCTCTTTCTCTTCACATATCTATAAAAACGTTTGAGGTCAGTTATTATGTTCCCTGCCAGTTTCCTTTCATAATCTATTTTCCCTTTCCTAATTAAGCCCTTTGTCCTCCTCTGCTGGTCTCTGAATTTCTCCCACTCTGGTATGCTGCTTTTTCTGGCTAATTTGTACGCATCATCTTTTGCTTTGATACTATCCCTGATTTCCCTTGTTATCCACGGATGCACTACCTTCCCTGATTTATTCTTTTGCCAAACTGGGATGAACATTTTTTGTAGTTCATCCATGCAGTCTTTAAATGCCTTCCATTGCATATCCACCGTCAACCCTTTTAGAACTGATTGCTAGTCAATCATGGCCAATTCACGTCTCATACCCTCAAAGTTACCTTTCTTTAAGTTCAGAACCGTTGTTTCTGAATTAACAATGTCACTCTCCATCCTAATGAAGAACTCAACCATATTATGGTCACTCTTGCCCAAGGGGGCACGCACAACAAGTCTGCTAACTAACCCTTCCTCATTACTCAATACCCAGTCTAGAAAATCTGAAGAGGTCGCCATGTTTCCGGCGAGGTCGCCATAAATCCGGCAAGGTCGCCATAATTCCGGCGACGTCGCCATATTTCCGGCAACGTCGCCATAAATCCGGCACGGTCGCCATAAATCCGGCAAGGTCGCCATATTTATGGCAAGGTAGCCATAAACCCGGCAAGATCGCCATATTTCCGTCTAGGTCGCCATATTTCCGGCGAGGTCGCCATAAATCCGGCAAGTTGGCCTCAAATTCGGCATGGTCGCCACATTTCCGACGAGGTCGCCATATATCCGGCAGGTCGCCATAATTCCGGCAAGGTGGCCACAGTGGCCAGCAAGGTGGCCACGAATCAGGGAAGGTCGCCCCATTCCCGACGAGGTCGCCATAAAACCGGCAAGTTCGCCATAACTCCGGCAAGGCGGGCACAGTTCCGGCGAGTTCGCCATAAACACGGGCGAGGTCGCCATATTTCCGGCAAGGTCGCCATAAATCCGGCAAGGTCGCCATAAATCCGGCGGGTCGCCATATTGCCGTCGAGGTCGCCAGAAAGACGGCAAGGTCCCCTTAAATCCGGCGAGGTCGCCATATTTCCGGCGAGGTCGCCATAAATCCGGCAAGGTCGCCATAAATCCGGCGAGGTCGCCATATTTCCGCCGACGTCACCATAAATCCGGCAAGGTCTCCATTAACCTGCGTGGTCGCCATATTTCAGGCGAGGTCGCCCTAATTCCGGCATGGTCGTTATAAATCTGAAGAGGTCGCCATGTTTCCGGCGAGGTCGCCATAAATCCGGCAAGGTCGCCATAATTCCGGCCACGTCGCCATATTTACGGCATGGTCGCCATAAATCCGGCACGGTCGCCATAAATCCCGCAAGGTCGCCATATTTATGGCAAGTTAGCCATAAACATGGCAAGATCCCCATATTTCCGTCTAGGTCGCCATATTTCCGGCGAGGTCGCCATAAATCCGGCAAGTTGGCCTCAAATTCGGCATGGTCGCCACATTCCCGAAGAGGTCGCCATATATCCGGCAAGTTCGCCATAACTCCGGCAAGGCGGCCACAGTTCCCGCGAGTTTGCCATAAACCCGGGCGAGGTCGCCATATTTGCGGCAAGGTCGCCATAAATCCGGCAAGGTCGCCATAAATCCGGCGATGTCGCCATATTTCCGGCAAGGTCGCCATAAATCCGGCCAGGTCTCCATAAATCCGGCGAGGTCGCAATATTTCCTGCAAGGTCGCCAAAAATCCGGCAAGGTCTCCCTAAATCCGGCGCGGTCGCCATATTTCCGGCGAGGTCGCCATAAATCCCGCAAGTTCGCCATAAATCCGGCGAGGTCGCCATATTTCCGGCGAGGTCGCCAAAAATCCGGCAAGGTCTCCATAAATCCAGCAAGGTCGGCATATTTCCGGCAAGGTCGCCATAAATCCAGCAAGGTCGCCATAAACCGGGCAAGGTCGCCACGAATCCGTCAAGGTCGCCACATTTGCGAGAATGTCGCCATAAATCCGGGAAGGTCGCCACAATTACGGCAAGGTCGCCATTAATCCGGGAAGGTCGCCATATATCCGGGAAGGTCGCCACAATTACGGCAAGGTCGCCATTAATCCGGGAAGGTCGCCATATATCCGGCAAGGTCGCCACATTCCCGGCAAGGTCCCCATAAATCCGGCAAGGTCGCCACAAATCCGGCAAGGTCTCCACATTTCCGGCAAGGTCGCCATAAATCCGGCAAGGTCGCCACATTTCCGGCAAGGTCGCCTTAAATCCGGCAAGTTCGCCACAAATCCGACAAGGTCGCCATAAATCCGGCAAGGTCGCCACATTTACGGCTAGGTCGCCATAAATCCGGCAAGGTCGCCACAAATCCGGCAAGGTCGCCACATTTCCGGCAAGGTCGCCATAAATCCGGCAAGGTCGACACAAATCCGGCAAGGACCCCACATTTCCGGCAAGGTCGCAATAAATCTGGCAAGGTCGCCACAAATCCGACAAGGTCGCCATATTTCCCGCAAGGTCGCCATATCTCCGGCAAGGTCGCCACTAATCCGGCAAGGTCGCCATATTTCAGGCAAGATCGCCATAAATCCAGCAAGGTCGCCACAAACCTGGCAAGGCCGCCATATTTCCGGCATGGTCGCCATAATTCCGGCAAGGTGCCCACAAATCAGGAAAGGTCGCCATATTTCCGGCAATGTCGCCATAAATCCGGCAAGGTGGCCACAAATGCGGCAAGGTCGCCATATTTCCGGCAAGGTCGCCATAAATCCGGCAAGGTCGCCACAAATGCGGCAAGGTCCTCATATTTCCGGCAAGTTCGCAATAAATTCGGCAAGGTAGCCACAAATGCGGAAAGGTCGACATATTTCCGGCAAGGTCGCCATAAATCCGGCAAGGTCGGCACAAATGCGGCAAGGTCGGTACATTTGCGGCAAGGTCGCCATATTCCCGGCAAGGTCGCCATAAATCCGGCAAGGTCGTTATAACTCCGGCAAGGTCGCCACAAATCCGGCAAGGTCGCCATAAATCCGGGATGGTCGCCACATCCCCGGCAAGGTCGCCATAAATCCGACAAGGTCGCCACAAATCCGTCAAGGTTGCCACATTTCAGGCAAGGTCGCCAGATTTCCAGCAAGGTCGCCATGAATCCGGCAAGGTCGCCACAAATCCGACAAGGTCGCCATAAATCCGGCAAGGTCACCACATTTCCGGCAAGGTCGCCATAAATCCGGCAAGGTCGCCACATGTCCGGCAAGGTCGCCACATTCCCGGCAAGGTCGCCATAAATCCGGCAAGGTCGCCACAAATCCGGGAAGGTCGCCACATTTACGGCAAGGTCGCCATATTTCCGGCAAGGTCGCCATAAATCTGGCAAGATAGCCACAAATGCGGCAAGGTCGACATATTTCCGGCAAGGTCGCCATAAATCAGGCAAAGTCGGCACAAATGCGGCAAGCTCGGCATATTTCCGGCAAGGTCGCCATAAATCCGGCAAGGTCGCCACAAATGCGGCAAGGTCGCCATATTCCCGGCCAGGTCGCCATAAATCTGGCACAGTCGCCGTATATCCGGCAAGGTCGCCACAAATCCGGCAAGGTAGCCATAAATCCGGCAAGGTCGCCACAAATCCGGCAGTCACCTATTTCCGGCAAGGTCGCCATAAATCCGGCACGGCCGCCACAAATCCGGCAAGGTCGCCACATTTCCGGCAAGGTCGCAACAAATCTGCCAAGGTCGCCACAAATCCTACAAGGTCGACATATTTCCGGCAAGGTCGCCATAAATCCGGCAAGGTCGCCACAAATCCGGCAAGGTCGCCACATTTACGGCAAGGTCGCCATATATCCGGCAAGGTCGCCATAAATCTGGCAAGGTAGCCACAAATGCGGCAAGGTCGACATATTTCCGGCAAGGTCGCCATTAATCAGGCAAAGTCGGCACAAATGCGGCAAGCTCGGCATATTTCCGGCAAGGTCGCCATAAATCCGGTAAGGTCGCCACAAATGCGGCAAGGTTGCCATAAATCCGGCAAGGTCGCCACAAATGCGGCAAGGTCGCCATATTCCCGGCAAGGTCGCCATAAATCCGGCAAGGTCTCCATAACTCCGGCAAGGTCGCCACAAATTCGGCACGGTCGCCATAAATCCGGCAAGGTCGCCACAAATCCGGCACTCGCCTATTTCCGGCAAGTTCGCCATGAATCCAGCAAGGCCGCCACAAATACGGCAAGGTCGCTGTAAATCCCGCAAGGTCACCACAAATCCAGCAAGGTCGCCATATTTCCGGCAAGGTCGCCATAAATCCGGCAAGGTAGCCACAAATCCTGCAAGGTCGCCATAAATCAGGCAAGGTCGCCACAAATCCGGCAAGATCGCCACATTTGCGTCAAGGCCGCCTTAATCCGGTAAGGTAGCCACAAATGCGGCAAGGTCGACATATTTCCGGCAAGGTCGCCATAAATCAGGCAAAGTCGGCACAAATGCGGCAAGCTCGGCATATTTCCGGCAAGGTCGCCATGAATCCGGTAAGGTCGCCACAAATGCGGCAAGGTTGCCATAAATCCGGCAAGGTCGCCACAAATGCGGCAAGGTCGCCATATTCCCGGCAAGGTCGCCATAAATCCGGCAAGGTCTCCATAACTCCGGCAAGGTCGCCACAAATTCGGCACGATCGCCATAAATCCGGCAAGGTCGCCACAAATCCGGCAGTCGCCTATTTCCGGCAAGTTCGCCATGAATCCAGCAAGGCCGCCACAAATACGGCAAGGTCGCTGTAAATCCCGCAAGGTCACCACAAATCCAGCAAGGTCGCCATATTTCCGGCAAGGTCGCCATAAATCCGGCAAGGTAGCCACAAATCCTGCAAGGTCGCCATAAATCAGGCAAGGTCGCCACAAATCCGGCAAGATCGCCACATTTGCGTCAAGGCCGCCTTAATCCGGTAAGGTAGCCACAAATGCGGCAAGGTCGACATATTTCCGGCAAGGTCGCCATAAATCAGGCAAAGTCGGCACAAATGCGGCAAGCTCGGCATATTTCCGGCAAGGTCGCCATAAATCCGGTAAGGTCGCCACAAATGCGGCAAGGTTGCCATAAATCCGGCAAGGTCGCCACAAATGCGGCAAGGTCGCCATATTCCCGGCAAGGTCGCCATAAATCCGGCAAGGTCTCCATAACTCCGGCAAGGTCGCCACAAATTCGGCACGGTCGCCATAAATCCGGCAAGGTCGCCACAAATCCGGCAGTCGCCTATTTCCGGCAAGTTCGCCATGAATCCAGCAAGGCCGCCACAAATACGGCAAGGTCGCTGTAAATCCCGCAAGGTCACCACAAATCCAGCAAGGTCGCCATATTTCCGGCAAGGTCGCCATAAATCCGGCAAGGTAGCCACAAATCCTGCAAGGTCGCCATAAATCAGGCAAGGTCGCCACAAATCCAGCAAGATCGCCACATTTGCGTCAAGGCCGCCTTAATCCGGTAAGGTAGCCACAAATGCGGCAAGGTCGACATATTTCCGGCAAGGTCGCCATAAATCAGGCAAAGTCGGCACAAATGCGGCAAGCTCGGCATATTTCCGGCAAGGTCGCCATAAATCCGGTAAGGTCGCCACAAATGCGGCAAGGTTGCCATAAATCCGGCAAGGTCGCCACAAATGCGGCAAGGTCGCCATATTCCCGGCAAGGTCGCCATAAATCCGGCAAGGTCTCCATAACTCCGGCAAGGTCGCCACAAATTCGGCACGGTCGCCATAAATCCGGCAAGGTCGCCACAAATCCGGCAGTCGCCTATTTCCGGCAAGTTCGCCATGAATCCGGCAAGGCCGCCACAAATCCGGCAAGGTCGCTGTAAATCCCGCAAGGTCACCACAAATCCGGCAAGGTCGCCATATTTCCGGCAAGGTCGCCATAAATCCGGCAAGGTAGCCACAAATCCTGCAAGGTCGCCATAAATCAGGCAAGGTCGCCACAAATCCGGCAAGATCGCAACATTTGCGTCAAGGCCGCCTTAATCCGGTAAGGTCGCCACAAAAACGGAAAGGTCGCCACAATTCCGGCAAGGTCGCCAGAAATCAGACAAGGTCGCCACAAATCCGGGATGGTCGCCACATCCCCGGCAAGGTCGCCATAAATCCTACAAGGTCGCCACAAATGCGTCAAGGTCGCCACATTTCAGGCAAGGTCGCCAGATTTCCGGCAAGATCGCCATAAATCCGGCAAGGTCGCCATAAATCCGGCAAGGTCGCCACAAATCCGGCAAGGTCGCCACATTTACGGCAAAGTCGCCATATTTCCGGCAAGGTCGCCATAAATCTGGCAAGGTAGCCACAAATGCGGCAAGGTCGACATATTTCCGGCAACGTCGCCATAAATCAGGCAAAGTCGGCACAAATGCGGCAAGCTCGGCATATTCCCTGCAAGGTCGCCATAAATCTGGCAAGGTCCCCATATATCCGGCAATGTCGCCACAAATCCGGCAAGGTCGCCATAAATCCGGCAAGGTCGCCACAAATCCGGCAGAGTCGCCTAATTCCGGCAAGGTCGCCATAAATCCGGCACTGCCGCCACAAATCCGGCAAGGTCGCCATATTTCCGGCAAGGACGCATGAATCCGGCAAAGTCGGCACAAATCCGGCAAGGGAGCCATATTACCGGCAAGGTCGCCATAAATCCGGCAAAGTCGCCGTAAATCCGGCAAGGTCGCCATATTTCCGGCAAGGTCGCCACAAATCCGGCAAGGTCGCTATAAATCCCGCAAGGTCGACACAAATCCTGCAAGGTCGCCATATTTCCGGCAAGGTCGCCATAAATCCGGCAAGGTAGCCACAAATCCCGCAAGGTCGCCATAAATCAGGCAAGGTCGCCCTAAATCCGGCAAGGTCGCCACATTTGCGGCAAGGCCGCCGTAGTCCGGTAAGGTCGCCACAAATACGGAAAGGTCGCCACAATTCCGGCAAGGTCGCCAGAAATCTGACAAGGTCGCCACAAATCCGGGATGGTCGCCACATCCCCGGCAAGGTCGCCATAAATCCGACAAGGTCGCCACAAATCCATCAAGGTCGCACGTTACAGGCAAGGTCGCCAGATTTCCGGCAAGGTCGCCATAAATCCGGCAAGGTCGCCACAAATCCGACAAGGTCGCCATAAATCCGGCAAGGTCACCACATTTCCGGCAAGGTCGCCATAAATCCGGCAAGGTCGCCACAAATCCGGCAAGGTCGCCACATTCCCGGCAAGGTCGCCATATATCCGGCAAGGGCGCCATAAATCCGGCAAGGTCGCCACAAATCCGGCAAGGTCGCCACATTTGCGGCAAGGCCGCCTTAATCCGGTAACGTCGCCACAAATACGAAAAGTTCGCCACAATCCCGGCAAGGTCGCCATATATCCGGCAAGGTCGCCATATATCCGGCAAGGTCGCCATGAATCCGGCAAGGCCGCCACAAATCCGGCAAGGTCGCTGTAAATCCCGCAAGGTCACCACAAATCCGGCAAGGTCGCCATATTTCCGGCAAGGTCGCCATAAATCCGGCAAGGTAGCCACAAATCCTGCAAGGTCGCCATAAATCAGGCAAGGTCGCCACAAATCCGGCAAGATCGCCACATTTGCGTCAAGGCCGCCTTAATCCGGTAAGGTCGCCACAAAAACGGAAAGGTCGCCACAATTCCGGCAAGGTCGCCAGAAATCAGACAAGGTCGCCACAAATCCGGGATGGTCGCCACATCCCCGGCAAGGTCGCCATAAATCCTACAAGGTCGCCACAAATGCGTCAAGGTCGCCACATTTCAGGCAAGGTCGCCAGATTTCCGGCAAGATCGCCATAAATCCGGCAAGGTCGCCATAAATCCGGCAAGGTCGCCACAAATCCGGCAAGGTCGCCACATTTACGGCAAAGTCGCCATATTTCCGGCAAGGTCGCCATAAATCTGGCAAGGTAGCCACAAATGCGGCAAGGTCGACATATTTCCGGCAACGTCGCCATAAATCAGGCAAAGTCGGCACAAATGCGGCAAGCTCGGCATATTCCCTGCAAGGTCGCCATAAATCTGGCAAGGTCCCCATATATCCGGCAATGTCGCCACAAATCCGGCAAGGTCGCCATAAATCCGGCAAGGTCGCCACAAATCCGGCAGAGTCGCCTAATTCCGGCAAGGTCGCCATAAATCCGGCACTGCCGCCACAAATCCGGCAAGGTCGCCATATTTCCGGCAAGGACGCATGAATCCGGCAAAGTCGGCACAAATCCGGCAAGGGAGCCATATTACCGGCAAGGTCGCCATAAATCCGGCAAAGTCGCCGTAAATCCGGCAAGGTCGCCATATTTCCGGCAAGGTCGCCACAAATCCGGCAAGGTCGCTATAAATCCCGCAAGGTCGACACAAATCCTGCAAGGTCGCCATATTTCCGGCAAGGTCGCCATAAATCCGGCAAGGTAGCCACAAATCCCGCAAGGTCGCCATAAATCAGGCAAGGTCGCCCTAAATCCGGCAAGGTCGCCACATTTGCGGCAAGGCCGCCGTAGTCCGGTAAGGTCGCCACAAATACGGAAAGGTCGCCACAATTCCGGCAAGGTCGCCAGAAATCTGACAAGGTCGCCACAAATCCGGGATGGTCGCCACATCCCCGGCAAGGTCGCCATAAATCCGACAAGGTCGCCACAAATCCATCAAGGTCGCACGTTACAGGCAAGGTCGCCAGATTTCCGGCAAGGTCGCCATAAATCCGGCAAGGTCGCCACAAATCCGACAAGGTCGCCATAAATCCGGCAAGGTCACCACATTTCCGGCAAGGTCGCCATAAATCCGGCAAGGTCGCCACAAATCCGGCAAGGTCGCCACATTCCCGGCAAGGTCGCCATATATCCGGCAAGGGCGCCATAAATCCGGCAAGGTCGCCACAAATCCGGCAAGGTCGCCACATTTGCGGCAAGGCCGCCTTAATCCGGTAACGTCGCCACAAATACGAAAAGTTCGCCACAATCCCGGCAAGGTCGCCATATATCCGGCAAGGTCGCCATATATCCGGCAAGGTCGCCATGAATCCGGCAAAGTCGCCACAAATCCGGCAAGGGAGCCATATTACCGGCAAGGTCGCCATAAATCCGGCAAGGTCGTCAAAAATCCGGCAAGGTCGCCATAATTCCGGCAAGGTCGCCACAAATCCGGCAAGGTCGCTATAAATCCCGCAAGATCGCCACAAATCCGGCAAGGTCGCCATATTTCCGGCAAGGTTGCCATAAATCCGGCAAGGTAGCCACACATCCTGCAAGGTCGCCATAAATCAGGCAAGGTCGCCACAAATCCGGCAACGTCGCCACATTTGCGGCAAGGCCGCCTTAATCCGGTAAGGTCGCCACAAATACGGAAAGGTCGCCACAATTCCGGCAAGGTCGCCAGAAATCTGACAAGGTCGCCACAAATCCGAGATGGTCGCCACATCCCCGGCAAGGTCGCCATAAATCCGACAAGGTCGCCACAAATCCGTCAAGTTCGCCACATTTCAGGCAAGGTCGCCAGATTTCCGCAAAGGTCGCCATAAATCCGGCAAGGTCCCCACAAATCCGACAAGGTCGCCATATTTCCGGCAAGGTCGCCATAAATCCCGCAAGGTCGCCACATATCCGGCAAGGTCGCCATATTTCCGGCAAGGACGCCATGAACCCGCCAAAGTCGCCACAAATCCGGCAAGGGAACCATATTACCGGCAAGGTCGCCATAAATCCGGCAAGGTCGCCGAAAATCCAGCAAGGTCGCCATATTTCCGGCAACGTCGCCACAAATCCGGCAAGGTCGCTATAAATCCCGCAAGGTCGCCACAAATCCGGCAAGGTCGCCATATTTCCGGCAAGGTCGCCATAAATCCGGCAAGGTAGCCACAAATCCCGCAAGGTCGCCATAAATCAGGCAAGGTCGCCACAAATCCGGCAAGGTCCCACATTTGCGGCAAGGCCGCCTTAATCCGGTAAGGTCGCCACAAATACGGAAAGGTCGCCACAATTCCGGCAAGGTCGCCAAAAATCTGACAAGGTCGCCACAAATCCGGGATGTTCGCCACATCCCCGGCAAGGTCGCCATAAATCCGACAAGGTCGCCACAAATCCGTCATGGTCGCACATTACAGGCAAGGTCGCCAGATTTCCGGCAAGGTCGCCATAAATCCGGCAAGGTCGCCACAAATCCGACAAGGTCGCCATAAATCCGGCAAGGTCACCACATTTCCGGCAAGGTCGCCATAAATCCGGCAAGGTCGCCACAAATCCGGCAAGGTCGCCACATTACCGGCAAGGTCGCCATATATCCGGCGAGGTCGCCATAAATCCCGCAAGGTGGCCACATATCCGGCAAGGTCGCCATATTTCCGGCAAGGACGCCATGAATCCGGCAAAGTCGCCACATATCCGGCAAGGGAGCCATATTACCGACAAGGTCGCCATAAATCCGGCAAGGTCGCCGAAAATCCGGCAAGGTCGCCATATTTCCGGCAAGGTCGCCACAAATCCGGCAAGGTCGCTATAAATCCCGCAAGGTCGCCACAAATCTGGCAAGGTCGCCATATTTCCGGCAACGTCGCCATAAATCCGGCAAGGTAGCCACAAATCCCGCAAGGTCGCCATAAATCAGGCAAGGTCGCCACAAATCCGGCAAGGTCGCCACATTTGCGGCAAGGCCACCTTAATCCGGTAAGGTCGCCTCAAATACGGAAAGGTCGCCACAATTCCGGCAAGGTCGCCAGTTTTCTGACAAGGTCGCCACAAATCCGGGATGGTCGCCACATCCCCGGCAAGGTCGCCATAAATCCGATAAGGTCGCCACAAATCCGTCAAGGTCGCCAAATTTCAGGCAAGGTCGCCAGATTTCCGGCAAGGTCGCCATTAATCCGGGAAGGTCGCCACAAATCCGACAAGGTCGCCATAAATCCGGCAAGGTCACCACATTTCCGGCAAGGTCGCCATAAATCCGGCAAGGTCGCCACAAATCCGGCAAGGTCGCCACATTCCCGGCAAGGTCGCCATAAATCTGACAAAGGTCGCCACAAATCCGGAAAGGTCGCCACATTTACGGCAAGGTCGCCATATTTCCGGCAAGGTCGCCATAAATCTGGCAAGGTAGCACAAATGCGGCAAGCTCGGCATATTTCCGGCACGGCCGCCACAAATCCGGCAAGGTCGCCACATTTCCGGCAAGGTCCCAACAAATCTGCGAAGGTCGCCACAAATCCGACAAGGTCGACATATATCCGGCAAGGTCGCCATAAATCCCGCAAGGTCGCCACATATCCGGCAAGGTCGCCATATTTCCGGCAAGGACGCCATGAATCCGGCAAAGTCGCCACAAATCCGGCAAGGGAGCCATATTACCGGCAAGGTCGCCATAAATCCGGCAAGGTCCCTAAAAATCCGGCAAGGTCGCCATATTTCCGGCAAGGTCGCCATATTTCCGGCAAGATCGCCATAAATCCGGCAAGGTCGCCACAAATCCGGCAAGGTGGCGACAAATCCGGCAAGGTCGCCACATTTCAATCAAGGTAGCCATAAATTCGGCAAGGTCGAGTCAAATCCGGCAAGGTCGGCACATTTCCGGCAAAGTCGCCATAGATCCGGCAAGGTCGCCACAAATCCAGCAAGGTCGCAAAATTCAGGCAAGGTCGCCACAAATCCAGCAAGGTCGCAAAATTCAGGCAAGGTCGCCATAAATCCGGCATCGTCGCCACAAATCCGGCAAGCTAACCACATTTCCGGCAAGGTCGCCATGAATCCGGTAAGGTCGCCACAAGTCCCACAAGGTCGCCATACATCCGGCAAGGTCGCCACAAATACGGCATCGTCGCCACAAATCCGGCAAGGTCACCACATTTCCGGCAAGGGCGCTATGAATCCGGTAAGGTCGCCACAAGTCCGGCAAGGTCGCCACATTGCCGGAAAGGTCGGCATAAATCCGGCAAGGTCGCCACAAATCCCACAAGGTCGCCATAAATCCGGCAAGGTCGCCACAAAGACGGCAAGGTCGCCACATCCCCGGCAAGGTCGCCTTCAATCCGGCAAGGTCGCCATAAATCCGGCAAGTTAGCCACAAATCCCGCAAGGTCGCCATAAATCAGGCAAGGTCGGCACAAATCCGGCAAGGTCGACACATCTGCGGCAAGGTCGCCTTAATCCGGTACGGTCGCCACAAATACGGAAAGGTCGCCACAATTACGGCAAGGTCGCCAGAAATCTGACAAGGTCGCCACAAATCCGGGATGGTCGCCACATCCCCGGCAAGGTCGCCATAAATCCGACAAGGTCGCATCAAATCCGTCAAGGTCGCCACATTTCAGGCAAGGTCGCCAGATTTCCGGCAAGATCGCCATGAATCCGGCAAGGTCGCCATAAATCCGGCAAGGTGACTACATTTCCGGCAACGACGCCATAAATCCGGAAAGGTCGCCACTAATCCGGCAAGGTCGCCACATTCCCGGCAAGGTCGCCATAAAGCCGGCAAGGTCGCCACAAATCCGGCAAGGTCGCCATATTTCCGGCAAGGTCGCCATAAATCCGGCAAGGTCGCCACAAATCCGGCAAGGTGGCGACAAATCCGGCAAGGTCGCCACATTTCAATCAAAGTAGCCATAAATTCGGCATGGTCGCGATAAAATCCGGCAAGGTCGGCACATTTCCAGCAAGGTTGCCATAGATCAGGCAAGGTCGACTCAAATCCAGCAAGGTCGCAAAATTCCGGCAAGTTCGCCATAAATCCGGCATCGTCGCCACAAATCCGTCAAGGTCACCACATTTCCGGCAAGGTCGCCATGAATCCGGTAAGGTCGCCACAAGTCCGGCAAGGTCGCCACATTGCCGGAAAGGTCGCCATGAATCCGGCAAGGTCGCCACAAATCCCACAAGGTCGCCATAAATCCGGCAAGTTCGCCACAAATCCGTCAAGGTCGCCACATTTCCAGCAACGTTGCAATAAATCCGCCATATTTCCGGCAAGGTCGCCATAAATCCGGCAATGTCGCCACAGATGCGGCAAGGTCGCCATATTTCCGGCAAAGTCGCCATTAATCCGGCAAGGTCGCCACAAATGCGGCAAGGTCGACATATTTCCGGCAAGGCCGCCATAAATTCGGCAAGGTCGCCATAAATCCGGCAAGGTCGCCACAAATCCGGCAAGGTCGCCACAAAACCGGCACGGTCATCATAAATCCATCAAAGTCGCCACAAATCCGGCAGAGTCGCCTATTTCCGGCAAGGTCGCCATAAATCCGGCAAGGCCGCAACAAATCCGGCAAGGTCGCCACATTTCTGGCAAGGTCGCAATAAATCTGGCAAAGTCGCCACAAATCCGACAAGGTCGCCATATTTCCGGGCATGGTCGCCATAAATCCGGCAAGGTCGCCATAAATCAGGCAATGCCGCAATAAATACGGCAAATTCGCCACAAATCCGACAAGATCGCCATGTTTCCGTCAAGGTCGCCATATTTCCGGCATGGTCGCCATAAATCCGGCAAGGTCGCCATATTTCCGGCACGATCGCCATAAATACGGCAAGGTCGCCACAGGGCTCAGGGCTCCATTCTTGGACCCATTTTGTTCAACATTTATATGCTCCCCCTAGCTCAGATCATAGAGCATTTTTAACATATCTTACCACACTTATGCCGATGACACACAACTATATATCGCAGTGTCACCACATGACCATAGTCCCCTACACGCACTGAGCCAATTTGTCAAACATATCAATGAGTGGATGAACCAGAACTTCCTCCAGCTGAATGTAAATAAGACAGAAATTATTGTCTTTGGTCCCAAAAAACAAGGCTAGAGATGAGTGCTCAACTCGACTCAATTGCACAGAAAACCACAGACAAAGCGAGAAACCTTGGTGTAGTTATGGACTCGGATTTGAATTTTAACAGCCATATAAAGACCATTACCAGATCTGCTTATTAGCATCTAAAGAATATTGCAAGAATCAATGGATTTCTGTCCAAAGAAGACACTGAAACACGTGTTCATGCATATATTTTTAGTAGGTCAGATTATTGTAATGGCATCTTTACAGGTCTCAATAAAAAATAAATTAAACAACTGCAGCTGATCCAAAATGCCGCTGCCAGTCTTGACCAACACCAAGAAAATGGACCACGTTACACCTGTCCTTAAATCTTTGCACTGGCTCCCTGTGTGTAAGAGGTTAGATTTTAAAATTATGTTACTGACCTACAAGGCACTGAATGGTCTAGGTCCAAAATACATCTCTGACCTACTTGCTGTATATGAGGCGCCTAGACTCCTCAGGTCTTAAGGGACATGTTTACTCTGTGTTCCCAGGGTCAGAACTAAAAAGGCTGAAGCAGCATTCGGTTTTTCTGCTCCACACCTGTGGAACAAGCTCCCTGAACACCTGAGGTGTGCACAGACTGTAAGCGCATTTAAACCAGGACTTAAAACACTGTTGTTTACTATAGCTTTTCCATAACCTGACATGCAGGTAACCTTATCTGTCTAATTGTAACCCTTCTATGTGATTTTAAAAATTGTTTTATTGGTTCATTGACGTTGTTTTTATTATTCATACAGTTGTCGTATTGCTGATTTTCCAATTTTTATTTATTAACTATTTTATTTTTTCTTTCCTGTAAAGCACCTTGAATTGCTGTTTGCACGAATGGTGCTATACAAATAAATCTGCCTTTCCTTGCCTTGCCTTGCCAGAAATCCGGCAAGGTCGCCATATTTCCGGCACGGTCGCCAGAAATCCGGCCAGGTCGCCACAAATCCGGCAAGGTCGCCATATTTCCGGCAATGTCGCCATAAATCCCGCAAGGTCGCCACATATCCGGGAAGGTCGACATATTTCCGGCAAGGTCGCCATAAATCCGGCAAGGTCGCCACAAATACGGCAATATTCGCCACATCCGCGGCAAGGTCGCCATAAATCCGGCAAGGTAGCCATAAATCTGGCAAGGTCGCCACAAATCCGACAAGGTCGCCATATTTCCGGCAAGGTCGCCATATTTCCGGCAAGGTCGCCAT
The DNA here is from genome assembly GCA_038087875.1 of Malacoraja senta. Classification (NCBI taxonomy): domain Eukaryota; kingdom Metazoa; phylum Chordata; class Chondrichthyes; order Rajiformes; family Rajidae; genus Malacoraja; species Malacoraja senta. Next base: position 65,239 of record JAXLNO010003856.1, read on the forward strand.
AAATCCGGCAAGGTCGCCATATTTCCGGCACGATCGCCATAAATACGGCAAGGTCGCCACAGGGCTCAGGGCTCCATTCTTGGACCCATTTTGTTCAACATTTATATGCTCCCCCTAGCTCAGATCATAGAGCATTTTAACATATCTTACCACACTTATTCCGATGACACACAACTATATATCGCAGTCACCACATGACCATAGTCCCCTACACGCACTGAGCCAATGTGTCAAACATATCAATGAGTGGATGAATCAGAACTTCCTCCAGCTGAATGCAAATAAGACAGAAATTATTGTCTTTGGTCCCCAAAAACAAGGCTAGGGGTGAGTGCTCAACTCGACTCAATTGCACTGAAAACCACAGACAAAGCCAGAAACCTTGGTGTAGTTATGCTCGGATTTGAATTTTAACAGCCATATAAAGACCATTACCAGATCTGCCTATTAGCATCTAAAGAATATTGCAAGAATCAAGGGATTTCTGTCCAAAGAAGACACTGAAAAACTTGTTCATGCATATATTTTTAGTAGGTTAGATTATTGTAATGGCATCTTTACAGGTCTCAATAAAAAATCAATTAAACAACTGCAGCAGATCCAAAATGCCGCTGCCAGTCCTGACCAACACCAAGAAAATGGATCACATTACACCTGTCCTTAAATCTTTGCACTGGCTCCCTGTGTGTAAGATGATGAATTTTAAAATTATGTTACTGACCTACAAGGCACTGAATGGTCTAGGTCCAAAATACATCTCTGACCTACTTGCTGTATATGAGGCGCCTAGACTCCTCAGGTCTTCAGGGACAGGTTTACTCTGTGTTCCCAGGGTCAGAACTAAAAAGGCTGAAGCAGCATTCGGTTTTTCTGCTCCACACCTGTGGAACAAGCTCCCTGAACACCTGAGGTGTGCACAGACTGTAAGCGCATTTAAACCAGGCCTTAAAACACTGTTGTTTACTATAGCTTTTCCATAACCTGACGCGCAGGTAACCTTAACTGTCTAATTGTAACCCTTCTATGTGATTTTAAAAATTGTTTTATTGCTTCATTGACGTTGTTTTTATTATTCATACAGTTGTCGTATTGCTTATTTTCCAATTTTTATTTATTAACTATTTTATTTTTTCTTTCCTGTAAAGCACCTTGAATTGCTGTTTGCACGAATGGTGCTATACAAATAAATCTGCCTTTCCTTGCCTTGCCTTGCCAGAAATCCGGCAAGGTCGCCATATTTCCGGCACGGTCGCCAGAAATCCGGCCAGGTCGCCACAAATCCGGCAAGGTCGCCATATTTCCGGCAATGTCGCCATAAATCCCGCAAGGTCGCCACATATCCGGGAAGGTCGACATATTTCCGGCAAGGTCGCCATAAATCCGGCAAGGTCGCCACAAATACGGCAATATTCGCCACATCCGCGGCAAGGTCGCCATAAATCCGGCAAGGTAGCCATAAATCTAGCAAGGTCGCCACAAATCCGACAAGGTCGCCATATTTCCGGCAAGGTCGCCATATTTCCGGCAAGGTCGCCATAAATCCGGCAAGGTCGCCATATTTCCGGCACGATCGCCATAAATACGGCAAGGTCGCCACAGGGCTCAGGGCTCCATTCTTGGACCCATTTTGTTCAACATTTATATGCTCCCCCTAGCTCAGATCATAGAGCATTTTAACATATCTTACCACACTTATTCCGATGACACACAACTATATATCGCAGTCACCACATGACCGTAGTCCCCTACACGCACTGAGCCAATGTGTCAAACATATCAATGAGTGGATGAATCAGAACTTCCTCCAGCTGAATGCAAATAAGACAGAAATTATTGTCTTTGGTCCCCAAAAACAAGGCTAGGGGTGAGTGCTCAACTCGACTCAATTGCACTGAAAACCACAGACAAAGCCAGAAACCTTGGTGTAGTTATGCTCGGATTTGAATTTTAACAGCCATATAAAGACCATTACCAGATCTGCCTATTAGCATCTAAAGAATATTGCAAGAATCAAGGGATTTCTGTCCAAAGAAGACACTGAAAAACTTGTTCATGCATATATTTTTAGTAGGTTAGATTATTGTAATGGCATCTTTACAGGTCTCAATAAAAAATCAATTAAACAACTGCAGCAGATCCAAAATGCCGCTGCCAATCCTGACCAACACCAAGAAAATGGATCACATTACACCTGTCCTTAAATCTTTGCACTGGCTACCTGTGTGTAAGATGATGAATTTTAAAATTATGTTACTGACCTACAAGGCACTGAATGGTCTAGGTCCAAAATACATCTCTGACCTACTTGCTGTATATGAGGCGCCTAGACTCCTCAGGTCTTCAGGGACAGGTTTACTCTGTGTTCCCAGGGTCAGAACTAAAAAGGCTGAAGCAGCATTCGGTTTTTATGCTCCACACCTGTGGAACAAGCTCACTGAACACCTGAGGTGTGCACAGACTGTAAGCGCATTTAAACCAGGCCTTAAAACACTGTTGTTTACTATAGCTTTTCCATAACCTGACATGCAGGTAACCTTAACTGTCTAATTGTAACCCTTCTATGTGATTTTAAAAATTGTTTTATTGCTTCATTGACGTTGTTTTTATTATTCATACAGTTGTCGTATTGCTTATTTTCCAATTTTTATTTATTAACTATTTTATTTTTTCTTTCCTGTAAAGCACCTTGAATTGCTGTTTGCACGAATGGTGCTATACAAATAATTCTGCCTTGCCTTGCCACAAATCCGGCAAGGTCGCCATATTTCCGGCACGGTCGCCATAAATCCGTCCAGGTCGCCACAAATCCGGCAAGGTCGCCATATTTCCGGCAATGTCGCCATAAATCCCGCAAGGTCGCCACATATCCGGCAAGGTCGCCATATTTCCGGCAAGGTCGCCATAAATCCGGCAAGGTCGCCACAAATCCGGCAATATTCGCCACATCCGCGGCAAGGTCGCCATAAATCCGGCAAGGTCGCCATAAATCCGGCAAGGCCGCCACAAATCCGGCAAAGTCGCCACATTTCTGGCAAGGCCGCCACAAATCCGACAAGGTCGCCATAAATCCGGCAATGTCGCCACAAATCCGGCAATATTCGCCACATCCCCGGCAAGGTCGCCATAAATCCGGCAAGGTCGCCACAAATCGGGCAAGGTCGCCACATTTCCGGCAAGGACGCCACATTTCCGGCAAGGTCGCAATAAATCTGGCAAGGTCGCCACAAATCCGGCAAGGTCGCCACATTTCCGGCAAGGTCGCCATTAATCCGGCAAGGTCGCCACAAACCCGGCAAGGTCGCCGCATTTCCGGCAAGGTCGCCATTATTCCGGGAAGGTCGCCATAGATCCGGCAAGGTCGCCACATTCCCGGCAAGGCCGCCATAAATCCGGCAAGGTCGCCACATTTCCGGCAAGGTTGCCATAAATCCGGCAAGGTCGCCACAAATCGGGCAAGGACGCCACATTTCCGGCAAAGACGCCACATTTCCGGCAAGGTCGCAATAAATCTGGCAAGGTCGCCACAAATCCGGCAAGATCGCCACATTTCCGGCAAGTTCGCCATTAATCCGGCAAGGTCGCCACAAACCCGGCAATGTCGCCGCATTTCCGGCAAGGTCGCCATTATTCCGGGAAGGTCGCCATAGATCCTGCAAGGTCGCCACATTCCCGGCAAGGCCGCCATAAATCCGGCAAGGTCGCCATTAATCCGGCAAGGCCGCCACAAATCCGGCAAGGACGCCACATTTCCGGCAAGGTCGCTTTAAATCTGGCAAGGTCGCCACAAATCCGACAAGGTCGCCATATTTCCTGCAAGGTCGCAATAACTCCCGGAAGGTCGCCACAAATCTGGCAAGGTCGCCACATTTCCAGCAAGGTCACCATATTTCCGGCAAGGTCTCCATAAATCCGTCAAGTTCGCCACAAATACGGCAAGGTCGACATATTTCCGGCAAGGTCGCAATAAATCCTGCAAGGTCGCCACAAAAGCTGCAAGGTCTACATATTTCCGGCACGGTCGCCATAAATCCGGCTAGGTCGCCAAAAATCCGGCAAGGTCGCCATATTTCCGGCAATGTCGCCATAAATCCCGCAAGGCCGCCACAAATCCGGCAAGGTCGCCGTATTTCCGGCAAGGTCGCCTTAAATCCGGCAAGGTCGCCACAAATCCGGCAATATTCGCCACATCCCCGGCAAGGTCGCCATAAATCCGGCAAGGTCGCCACTAATCCGGCAAGGAGGCCACATTTCCGGCAAGGTCGCATTAAATCTGGCAAGATCGCCACAACTCCGACAAGGTCGCCATAATTCCGGCAAGGTCGCCGTAACTCCCGCAAGGTCGCCACAAATCCGGCAAGGTCGCCATATTTCCGGCAAGGTCGCCATAAATCCGGCACGGTCGCCACTAATCCGGCAAGGTCACCATATTTCCGGCAAGGTCGCCGCAGATACGGCAAGGTCGACATATTTCCGGGAAGATCGCCATAATTCCGGCAAGGCAGCCACAAATCCGGCAAGGTCGCCATATTTCCGGCATGGTCGCCATAATTCCGGCAAGATGGCCACAAATGAGGGAAGGTCGCCATATTTCCGGCAATGTCGCCATAAATCCGGAAGGTGGCCTCAAATCCGGCTAGGTCGCCATATTTCTGGCGTGGTCGCCTTAATCCGACAAGGTGGCCTCAAATCCGGCAAGGTCGCCACATTCCCGGCAATGGCGCCATAAATCCGGCAAAGTCGCCACAAATGCGCAAGGTCGACATATTTCCGGCAAGGTCGCCATCAATCCGGCAAGGTCGCCGCAAATGCGGCAACGTCGCCATGTTTCCAGCAAGGTCGCCATTAATCCGGCAAGGTCGCCATAGATCCGGCAAGGTCGCCACAAATCCGGCAAGGTCGCAAAATTTCGGCAATGTCGCCATACATCCGGCATCGTCGCCACAAATCCGGCATGGTCGCCACATTTCCGGCAAGGTCGCCATTAATCAGGCAAGGTCGCCACAAACCCCGCAAGGTCGCCACATTTCCGGCAAGGTCGCCATTATACAGGGAAGGTCGCCATAAATCCGACAAGGTCGCCATATTTCCGGCAAGGTCGCCATAAATCCCGCAAGGTCGCCACAAATCCGGCAAGGTCGCCATATTTCCGGCAAGGTCGCCATAAATACGGCAAGGTCGCCTCAAATCCGGCAAGATCGCCATATTTCCGGTAAGGTCGCCACAGATACGACAAGGTCGCCATGTTTCCAGCAAGGTCGCCATAAATCCGGCAAAGTCGCCATAAATCCGGCAAAGTCGCCATAAATCCGGCAAGGTCGCCACAAATCCCACAAGGTCGCCATAAATGCGGCAAGGTCGCCACAAATCCGACAAGGTCGCCATATTTGCGGCAAGGTCGCCATAAATCCGGCAAGGTCATCACAAATACGGCAAGGTCGCCACATTTCCGGCAAGGTCGCCATAAATCCGGCAAGTACGTCACAAATCCGACAAGGTCGCCATAAATCCGGCAAGGTCGTCACATTTACGGTAAGGTCGCCATTATTCCGGGAAGGTCGCCATAGATCCGGCAAGGTCGCCACATTCCCGGCAAAGCCGCAATAAATCCGGCAAGGTCGCCACAAATCCGGCAAGGTCGCCACATTTCCGGCAAGGTCGCCTTAAATCAGCAACGTCGGCACAAATCCGGCAAGGTCGCCACATTCCCGACAAGGTCGCCATAAATCCGGCAAGGTCGCCACAAATCCGGCAAGGTCGCCACATTTCCGGCAAGGTCGCCATAAATCCGGCCAGGTCGCCACAAATCCGGCAAGGTCGCTACATTCACGGCAAGTTCGCAATAAATCTGGCAAGGTCGCCACAAATCCGACAAGGTCGCCATATTTCCGGCAAGGTCGCCATAAATCGCGCAAGGTCGCCACAAATCCGGCAAGGTCGCCATATTTCCGGCAAGGTCGCCATAAATCCGGCAAGGTCGCCACAAATCCGGCAAGGTCGCCATTATTTCCGGCAAGGTCGCCACAGATACGGCAAGGTCGCCATATTTCCGGGAAGATCGCCATAATTCCGGCAAGGTCGCCACAAATCCGGCAAGGTCGCCATATTTCCGGCATGGTCGCCATAAATCCGGAAGTGGCCTCAAATCCGGCAAGGTCGCCACAATCCCGGCAATGGCGCCATAAATCCGGCAAGGTCGCCACAAACCCGGCAAGGTCGCCACAGATACGGCAAGGTCGCCATATTTCCGGGAAGATCGCCATAATTCCGGCAAGGTCGCCACAAATCCGGCAAGGTCGCCATATTTCCGGCATGGTCGCCATAAATCCGGAAGTGGCCTCAAATCCGGCAAGGTCGCCACAATCCCGGCAATGGCGCCATAAATCCGGCAAGGTCGCCACATATCCGGCAAGGTCGCCACATTTCCGGCAAGGTCGCCATATTTCCAGCAAGGTCTCCATAAATCCGGCAAGGTCGCCACAAATGCGGCAAGGTCGACATCTTTCCGGCAAGGTCGCAATGAATCCTGCAAGGTCGCCACAAATGCGGGAAGGTCGACATATTTCCGGCAAGGTCGCCATTAATCCGACAAGGTCGCCACACATGCGGCAACGTCGCCATATTTCCAGCAAGGTCGCCATAAATCCGGCAAGGTCGCCACATTTACGGTAAGGTCGCCATTATTCCGGGAAGGTCGCCATAGATCCGGCAAGGTCGCCACATTCCCGGCAAAGCTGCAATAAATCCGGCAAGGTCGCCACAAATCCGGCAAGGTCGCCACATTTCCGGCAAGGTCGCCTTAAATCAGCAACGTCGGCACAAATCCGGCACGGTCGCCACATTCCCGACAAGGTCGCCATAAATCCGGCAAGGTCCCCACAAATCCGGCAAGGTTGCCACATTTCCGGCAAGGTCGCCATAAATCCGGCAAGGTCGCCTCAAATCCGGCAAGATCGCCATATTTCCGGTAAGGTCGCCACAGATACGGCAAGGTCGCCATATTTTCGGCAAGATCGCCATAATTCCGGCAAGGTCGCCACAAATCCGGCAAGGTCCCCATATTTCCGGCATGGTCGCCATAAATCCGGAAGGTGGCCTCAAATCCGGCAAGGTCGCACAATCCCAGCAATGGCGCCATAAATCCGGCAAGGTAGCCACAAAGCCGGCAAGGTCGCCACATTCCCGGCAAGGTCGCCATAAATCCGGCAAGGTCGCCACAAATCCGGCAAGGTCGCCACATTTCCGGCAAGGTCGCCATATTTCCAGCAAGGTCTCCATAAATCCGGCAAGGTCGCCACAAATGCGGCAAGGTCGACATCTTTCCGGCAAGGTCGCAATAAATCCTGCAAGGTCGCCACAAATGCGGCAAGATGCCATATTTCCGGCAAGGTCGCCACAGATACGGCAAGGACGCCATATTTCCGGCAAGATCGCCATAATTCCGTCAAGGTCGCCACAAATCCGGCAAGGTCCCCATATTTCCGGCATGGACGCCATAAATCCGGAAGGTGGCCTCAAATCCGGCAAGGTCGCCACAATCCCGGCAATGGCGCCATAAATCCAGCAAGGTAGCCACAAAGCCGGCAAGGTCGCCACATTCCCGGCAAGGTCGCCATAAATCCGGCAAGGTCGGCACAAATGCGGCAACGTCGCCATGTTTCCAGCAAGGTCGCCATAAATCCGGCAAAGTCGCCATAAATCCGGCAAGGTCGCCACAAATCCGGCAAGGTCACCACATTTCCGGCAAGATCGCCACAAATCCGGCAAGGTCGCCAAAAATCCGGGAAGGTCGCTATATTTCCGACAAGGTCGCCATAAATCCGGCAAGTTTACGTCAAATCCGGCAAGGTCGCCACATTTCCGACAAGGTCGCCATAGATCCGGCAAGGTCGCCACAAATCCGGCAAGGACGCAAAATTTCGGCAATGTCGCCATACATCCGGCATCGTCGCCACAAATCCGGCATGGTCGCCACATTTCCGGCAAGGTCGCCATTAATCAGGCAAGGTCGCCATATTTCCGGCATGGTCGCCATAAATCCGGAAGTGGCCTAAAATCCGGCAAGGTCGCCACAATCCCGGCAATGGCGCCATAAATCCGGCAAGGTCGCCACAAACTCGGCAAGGTCGCCACTTTCCGGCAAGGTCGCCATAAATCCGGCAAGGTCGCCACAAAACCGGCAAGGTCGCCACATTTCCGGCAAGGTCGCCATATTTCCAGCAAGGTCTCCATAAATCCGGCAAGGTCGTCACAAATGCGGCAAGGTCGACATCTTTCCGGCAAGGTCGCAATAAATCCTGCAAGGTCGCCACAAATGCGGGAAGGTCGACATATTTCCGGCAAGGTCGCCATTAATCCGACAAGGTCGCCACAAATGCGGCAACGTCGCCATATTTCCAGCAAGGTCCCCATAAATCCTGCAAAGTCGCCATAAATCCGGCAAGGTCGCCACAAATCCGGCAAGGTCTCCACATTTCCGGCAAGGTCGCCATAAATCCGGCCAGGTCGCCACAAATCCGGCAAGGTCGCTACATTCCCGGCAAGTTCGCAATAAATCTGGCAAGGTCGCCACAAATCCGACAAGGTCGCCATATTTCCGGCAAGGTCGCCATAAATCCCGCAAGGTCGCCACAAATCCGGCAAGGTCGCCATATTTCCGGCAAGGTCGCCATAAATCCGGCAAGGTCGCCACAAATCCGGCAAGGTCGCCATATTTCGGCAAGGTCGCCACAGATACGGCAAGGTCGCCATATTTCCGGGAAGATCGCCATAATTCCGGCAAGGTCGCCACAAATCCGGCAAGGTCGCCATATTTCCGGCATGGTCGCCATAAATCCGGAAGTGGCCTCAAATCCGGCAAGGTCGCCACAATCCCGGCAATGGCGCCATAAATCCGGCAAGGTCGCCACAAACCCGGCAAGGTCGCCACATTTCCCGGCAAAGTCGCCATAAATCCGGCAAGGTCGCCACAAATCCGGCAAGGTCGCCACAAATCCGGCAAGGTCTCCACATTTCCGGCAAGGTCGCCACAAATCCGGCAAGGTCGCCAAAAATCCGGCACGGTCGCTATATTTCCGACAAGGTCGCCATAAATTCGGCAAGTTTGCGTCAAATCCGGCAAGGTCGCCATATATCCGGCAATGTCGCCATAAATCCCGCAAGGTGGCGTCAAATCCGGCAAGGTCGCCACATTTCCGACAAGGTCGCCATAGATCCGGCAAGGTCGCCACAAATCCGGCAAGGTCGCAACATTTCAGCAATGTCGCCATACATCCGTCATCGTCGCTACAAATCCGGCAAGGTCGCCACATTTCCGGCAAGGTCGCCATGAATCCGGCAAGGTCGCCACAAGTCCGGCAAGGTCGCCATATTTCCGGCAAGGTCGCCATGAATCCGGCAAGGTCGCCACAAATACCACAAGGTCGCCATAAATGCGGCAAGGTCGCCACAAATCCGACAAGGTCGCCATATTTGCGGCAAGGTCGCCATAAATCCGGCAAGGTCATCACAAATACGGCAAGGTCGCCACATTACCGGCAAGGTCGCCATAAATCCGGCAAGTACGTCACAAATCCGACAAGGTCGCCATAAGTCCGGCAAGGTCGCCACATTTACGGCAAGGTCGCCATAAATCCGGCAAGGTCGCCACAAATCCGGCAAGGTCGCCACATTTCCGGCAAGGTCGCCATAAATCCGGCAAGGCCGCCACAAATCCGGCAAGGACGCCACATTTCCGGCAAGGTCGCAATAAATCTGGCAAGGTCGCCACAAATCCGACGAGGTCGCCATATTTCCAGCAATGTCGCCATAAATCCCGCAAGGACGCCACAAATCCGGCAAGGTCGCCATATTACCGGCATGGTCGCCATAATTCCGGCAAGGTGGCCACAAATCAAGGTAGGTCGCCATATTTCCGGCAACGACCTTGCCGGAAATGTGGCGACCTTGCCGGATTTGTGGCGACTTTGCCGGATTTATGGCGACCTTCCCGGCAATGTGGCGCCTTGCCGGATTTATGGCGACCTTCCCGGATTAATGGCGACCTTGCCGGAAATGTGGCGACCTTGCCGGATTTGTGGCGACCTTGCCGGATTTATGGCGACCTAGCCTGAAATGTGGCGACCTTGACGGATTTCTGGCGACCTTGCCGCATTTATGTCGACCTTGCCGCGGATGTGGCGACCTTGCCGCATTTGCGGCGACCTTGCCGGATTTATGGCGACCTTGCCGGAATTGTGGCTCCCTAGCCGTAATTGTGGCGACCTTGCCGGCTTTAAGGCGGCATTGCCGCAAATGTGGCGACCTTGACGGATTTGTGGCGACCTTGCCGTATTTATTGCGACCTTGCCGGATTTATGGCGACCTTGCCGGAAATATGCCGACCTTGCCGGATTTACAGGAAAGAAAAAATAAAATAGTTAATAAATAAAAATTGGGAAATAAGCAATACGGCAAATGTATGAATAATAAAACAACAATGAAGCAATAAAACAATTTTAAAGATCACATAAAAGGGTTAAAATGAGACAGTTAAGGTTACCGCATGTCAGGTTATGGAAAAGCTATAGTAAACAACAGTGTTTTAAGGCCTGATTTAAATGCGCTTACAGTCTGTGCACACCCCAGGTGTTCAGGGAGCTTGTACCACAGGTGTGGAGCATAAAAACCGAATGCTGCTTCAGCCTTTTAGTTCTGATCCTGGGAACACAGAATAAACCTGTCCCTGAAGACCTGAGGAGTCTAGGCGCCTCATATACAACAAGTAGGTCAGAGATGTATTTTGGACCTAGACCATTCAGTGCCTTGTAGGTCAGTAACATAATTTTAAAATCTATCCTCTTACACACAGGGAACCAGTGCAAAGATTTAAGGACAGGTGTAATGTGGTCCATTTTCTTGGTGTTGGTCAGGACTGGCAGCGGCATTTTGGATCAGCTGCAGTTGTTTAATTGATTTTTTATTGAGACCTGTAAAGATGCCATTACAATAATATAACCTACTAAAAATATATGCATGAAGAAGTTTTTCAGTGTCTTCTTTGGACAGAAATCCCTTGATTCTTGCAATATTATTTAGATGCTAATAGGCAGATCTGGTATTGGTCTTTATATGGCTGTTAAAATTCAAATCCGAGTCCATAAATACACCAAGGTTTCTGGCTTTGTCTGTGGTTTTCAGTGCAATTGAGTCGAGTTGAGCACTCACCTCTAGCCTTGTATTTTTGGGACCAAAGACAATAATTTCTGTCTTATTTGCATTCAGCTGGAAGAAGTTCTGGTTCATCCACTCATTGATATGTTTGACACATTGGCTCAGTTCGTGTAGGGGACTATGGTCATGTGGTGACACTGCGATATATAGTTGTGTGTCATCGGCATAAGTGTGGTAAGATATATTAAAATGCTCTATGATCTGAGCTAAGGGGGGCATATAAATGTTGAACAAAATGGGTCCAAGAATGGAGCCCTGAGCCCTGTGGCGACCTTGCCGTATTTATGGCGATCGTGCCGGAAATATGGCGACCTTGCCTGATTTATGGCGACCTTGCCGGAAATATGGCGACCGTGACGGAAATATGGCGATCTTGTCGGATTTGTGGCGAACTTGCCGGATTTATGGCGACATTGCCTGATTTATGGCGGCCTTGCCGGATTTATGGCGACCTTGCCGGAAATATGGCGACCTTGTCGGATTTGTGGCGACCTTGCCGGATTTATGGCGACCTTGCCGGAATAGGCGACTTTGCCGGATTTGTGGCGACTTTGCCGGCTTTATGGCGACCGTGCCGGATTTGTGGCGACCTTGCCGGATTTGTGGCGACCTTGCCGGATTTATGACGACCTTGCCGAATTTATGGCGACCTTGCCGGAAATATGTCGACCTTGCCGCATTTGTGGCGACCTTGCCGTATTTATGGCGACTTTGCCGGAAATATGGCGACCTTGCCGCATTTGTGGTGACATTGCCGGATTTATGGCGACCTTGCCGGAAATATGGCGACCTTGCCGGGAATGTGGCGCCCTTGCTGGATTTGTCCCGACCTTGCCGGATTTATGGCGACCTTGCCGGAAATGTGGCGACCTTGCCGGATTTGTGGCGACCTTGCCGGATTAATGGCGTCCTTGCCGTAAATGTGGCGACCTTGTCGGATTTGTGACGACCTTGCCGGATATATTGCGACATTGCAGGGAATGCGGCGACCTTGCCTGAAATGTGGCGACCTTGACGGATTTGTGGCGAACTTGCCGGCTTTATGGCGACCTTGCCGGGGATGTGGCGACCTTGCCGCATTTGTGGCGGCCTTGCCGGATATATGGCGACCTTGTGGGATTTGTGGCGCCTTGCCGGATTTATGGCGACCTTGCCGGGAATATGGCGAACTTGCCGCATTTGTGGCGACCTTGCCGGATTTATGGCGACCTTGCCAGAAGTATGCCGACCTTGCCGCATTTGTGCCGACTTTGCCTGATTTATGGCGACCTTGCCGGATTTATGGCGACCTTGCCGGCAATGTGGCGACCTAGCCGGACTTGTGGCGACCTTGCCGGATTCATGGCGACCTTGCCGGAAATGTGGTGACCTTGCCGGATTTATGGCGACGATGCCGGATTTATGGCGACCTTGCCGGAATGTTGCGACCTTGCTGGATTTGTGGCGACCTTGCCGAATTTATGGCTACCTTGATTGAAATGTGGCGACCTTGCCGGATTTGTGGCGAACTTGCCGGATTTATGGCGTCCTTGCCGGAAATGTGGCGACCTTGCCGGATTAATGGCGACCTTGTCGGATTTGTGACGACCTTGCCGGATTTATGGCGACGTTGTCGGAAATGCGGCGACCTTGCCTGAAATGTGGCGAACTTGACGGATTTGTGGCGACCTTGCCGGATTTATGGCGACCTTGCCGGGGATGTGGCGACCTTGCCGTATTTGTGGCGACCTTGCAGGATTTATGGAGACCTTGCCGCAAATGTGGTGACCTTGCCGGATTTGTGGCGACTTTGCCGAATTTATGGCTACCTTGATTGAAATGTGGCGACCTTGCCGGATTTGTCGCCACCTTGCCGGATTTGTGGCGACCTTGCCGGATTTATGGCGACCTTGCCGGAAATATGGCGACATTGCCAGATATGTGGCGACGTTGCCGGAAATATGGCGACCTTGCCGGATTTTTTGCGACCTTGACGGATTTATGGCGACCTTGCCGGAAATATGGCGACCTTGTCGGATTTGTGGCGACCTTGGCCGATTTGTTGCGACCTTGCCGGAAATGTGGCGACCTTGCCGGATTTGTGGCGACCGTGCCGGATTTATGGCGACCTTGCCGGATTTATGGCGACCTTGCTGGAAATATGGCGACCTTGCCGGATTTGTAGCGGCCTAGCCGTATTTATGGCGACCGTGCCGGAAATATGGCGACCTTGCCGGATTTGAGGCAACCTTGCCGGAAATATGGCGACCTTGCCGGATTTTTGGCGTCCAAGCCGTTTTTATGGCGACCGTGCCGGAAATACGGCGATCTTGCCGGATTTATGGCGACGTTGCGTATTTATGGCGATCTTGCCGGATTTATGGCGACCTTGCCGGAAATATGGCGACCTCGCCGGAATTATGGCGACCTTGCCGGATTTATGGCGACCTTGCCGGAAATCTGGCGACCTTGCCTGAAATGTGGCGACCTTGACCGGTTTGTGGCGACCTTGCCGGATTAATGGCGACCTTGCCGGAAATGTAGCGACCATGCCGGATTTGACGCGACCTTGCCGAATTTATGGATACCTTGATTTAAATGTGGCGAACTTCCCGGATTTGTGGCGACCATTGCCGGATTTATGGCGACCTTGCTGGAAATATGGCGACCTTGCCCGATTTGTGGCGACCTAGCCGTATTTATGGCGACCGTGCCGGAAATAACGCGACCTTGCCGAATTTGAGGCAACCTTGCCGAAAATATGGCGACCTTGCGTGATTTATGGTGTCCCAGCCGGTTTTATGGTGACCGTGCCGGAAATACGGCGACCTTGCCTGATTTATGGCGACGTTGCGGATTTATGCCGATCTTGCCGGATTTATGGTGACCTTGCCGGAAATATAGCGACCTCGCCGGAATTATGGCCAGCTTGCCGGATTTATGGCGACCTCGCCGGATTTATGGCGACCTTGCCGGAAATATGGCGACCTTGCCGGATTTATGGCGACCTTGCCGGATTTATGGCGACCTTGCCGTGAATATTGCGACCTCTCCGGGTTTATGGCGACCTTACCGGATGTATGGCGATCTTGCCGGAAATATGGCGACCTCTCCGGATTTATGGCGACCTTGTGGGATTTTTGGCGACCTTGCCGGAAATATGGCGACCTCGCCTTATTTAAAGCGACCGTCCCGGTTTGCGGCGACGTTGCCGGATTTATGGCGACCTTGCCGGATTTGAGGCCACCTTGCCGGATTTACGTCGACCACGCCGGAAATATGGCGATCTAGCCGGATTTGAGGCCACCTTGCCGGATTTATGGCAACATTGCCGGAAATATGGCGACCTTCCCTGATTTGTTGCGACGTTGCCGGAATTCTGGCGACCATGCCGGGAATATGGCGACCTTGCCGGATTTGTGGCGACCTTGCCGGAATTATGGCGATGTTGTCGGAAATATGGCGCCCTTGCCGGATTTGTGGCGACCTTGACGGAAATATGGAGACCTTGCCGGAGTTGTGGCGCCCTTGCTGGATTTATGGCGACCTTGACGGAAATATGGCGACCTTGCCGGGTTTGTGGCGACCTTGCGGGATTTATGGCGACCTTGCGGGATTTGTGGCGGCCTTGCCGGATTCATGGCGAACTTGCCGGAAATAGGCGACTGCCGGATTTGTGGCGACCTTCCCTGATTTGTGGCGACCTTGCCGGATTTATGGCGACCTTGCCGGATTTATGGCGACCTTGCCGGAAATATGGCGACCTTGCCGCATTTGTGGCGACCTTGCCGGATTTATGGCGACCTTGCCGGAAATATGGCGACCTTGCCGCATTTGTGGCGGCCTTGCCGGATTTATGGAGACCTTGCCGGAAATATGCCGACTTTGCCGCATTTGTGCCGACCTTGCCGGATTATGGCGAACTTGCCGGAAATATGTCGACCTTACCGCATTTGTGGCTTCCTTGCCGGATTTATTGCGACCTTGCCGGAAATATGTGGACCTTGCCGCATTTGTGGCGACCTTGCCTGATTTATGGCGACCTTGCCGGAAATATGGCGACCTTGCCGCATTTGTGGCGACATTGGCGGATTTGTGGCGACCTTGCCGGATTTATGGCGACCTTGCCGGGAAAGTGGCGATCTTGCCGGATTTGAGGCCACCTTGCCGGATTATAGCGACATCGCCGGAAATATGGCGACCTAGCCGGATTTGAGGCCACCTTGCCGGATTTATGGCGACATTGCCGGAAATATAGCGACCTCGCCGGAATTATGGCCAGCTTGCCGGATTTATGGCGACCTCGCCGGATTTATGGCGACCTTCCCGGAAATATGGCGACCTCTCTGGGTTTATGGCGACCTTACCGGATGTATGGCGATCTTGCCGGAAATATGGCGACCTCTCCGGATTGATGGCGACCTTGTGGGATTTGTGGCGACCTTGCCGGAAATATGGCGAGCTCTCCTTATTTAAAGCGACCGTCCCGGTTGCGGCGACCTTGCCGGATTTATGGCGACCTTGCCGGATTTGAGGCCACCTTGCCGGATTTACGTCGCCCTCGCCGGAAATATGGCGATCTAGCCGGATTTGAGGCCACCTTGCCGGATTTATGGCAACATTGCCGGAAATATGGCGACCTTCCCTGATTTGTTGCGACGTTGCCGGAATTCTGGCGATCATGCCGAGAATATGGCGACCTTGCCGGATTTGTGGCGACCTTGCCGGAATTATGGCGATGTTGTCGGAAATATGGCGCCCTTGCCGGATTTGTGGCGACCTTGACGGAAATATGGAGAACTTGCCGGAGTTGTGGCGCCCTTGCTGGATTTATGGCGACCTTGACGGAAATATGGCGACCTTGCCGGGTTTGTGGCGACCTTGCGGGATTTATGGGGACCTTGCGGGATTTGTGGCGGCCTTGCCGGATTCATGGCGAACTTGCCGGAAATAGGCGACTGCCGGATTTGTGGCGACCTTCCCTGATTTGTGGCGACCTTGCCGGATTTATGGCGACCTTGCCGGATTTATGGCGACCTTGCCGGAATATGGCGACCTTGCCGCATTTGTGGCGACCTTGCCGGATTTATGGCGACCTTGCCGGAAATATGGCGACCTTGCCGCATTTGTGGCGACCTTGCCGGATTTATGGAGACCTTGCCGGAAATATGCCGACTTTGCCGCATTTGTGCCGACCTTGCCGGATTATGGCGACCTTGCCGGATATATGTCGACCTTACCGCATTTGTGGCTTCCTTGCCGGATTTATTGCGACCTTGCCGAAATATGTGGACCTTGCCGCATTTGTGGCGACCTTGCCTGATTTATGGCGGATTTGTGGCGACCTTGCCGGATTTATGGCGACCTTGCCGGGAAAGTGGCGAACTTGCCAAATTTGAGGCCACCTTGCCGGATTATAGCGACCTCGCCGGAAATATGGCGACCTAGCCGGATTTGAGGCCACCTTGCCGGAATTATGGCGACAATTGCCGGAAATATGGCGACCTCGTCGGATTTGTGGCGACCTTGCCAGATTTATTGCGGACCTTGCCGGAAATGTGGCGTGCTTGCCGGATTTGTGGCAGCCTTGCCGGATTTATGGCGACCTTGCGGAAATGTGGCGACCTTGCCGGATTTGTGGCGACCTTGCCGGATTTATGGCGACCTTGCCGGGAATGTGGCGACCTTGACGGATTTATGGCGACCTTCCCGGATTAATGGCGACATTGCCGGAAATGTGGCGACCTTGCCGGATTTGTGGCGACCTTGCCGGATTATGGCGACCTAGCCTGAAATGTGGCGACCTTGCCGCATTTGCGGCGACCTTGCCGGATTTATGGCGACCTTGCCGTAATTGTGCCTACCTTGCCGTAATTGTGGCGACCTTGCCGGATTTAAGGCCACATTGCCGCAAATGTGGCGACCTTGCCGGATTTATGGCTACCTTGCCGGAAATATGCCGACTTTGCCGCATTTGTCCGACCTTGCCGGATTTATGGCGTTCTTGCCGGAAATATGTCGATCTTGCCGCATTTGTGGCGACCTTGCCGGATTTATTGCGACCTTGTCGGAAATATGTGGACCTTGCCGCATTTGTGGCGACCTTGCCGGATTTATGGCGACCTTGCCGGGAATATGGCGACCTTGCCGCATTTGTGGCGACATTGCCGGATTTGTGGCGACCTTGCCAGAAATATGCCGACCTTGCCGCATTTGTGCCGACTTTGCCTGATTTATGGCGACCTTGCCGGATTTATGGCGACCTTGCCGGCAATGTGGCGACCTAGCCGGACTTGTGGCGAACTTGCCGGATTCATGGCGACCTTGCCGGAAATGTGGTGACCTTGCCGGATTTATGGCGACGATGCCGGATTTATGGCGACCTTGCCGGAATGTTGCGACCTTGCTGGATTTGTTGCGACCTTGCCGAATTTATGGCGACCTTGATTGAATGTGGCGACCTTGCCGGATTTGTCGCCACCTTGCCGGATTTGTGGCGACCTTGCCGGTAATATGGCGACCTTGCCGCATTTGTGGTGACATTGCCGGATTTATGGCGACCTTGCCGGAAATATGGCGACCTTGCCGGGAATGTGGCGCCCTTGCTGGATTTGTCCCGACCTTGCCGGATTTATGGCGACCTTGCCGGAAATGTGGCGACCTTGCCGGATTTGTGGCGACCTTGCCGGATTAATGGCGTCCTTGCCGTAAATGTGGCGACCTTGTCGGATTTGTGACGACCTTGCCGGATATATTGCGACATTGCAGGGAATGCGGCGACCTTGCCTGAAATGTGGCGACCTTGACGGATTTGTGGCGAACTTGCCGGCTTTATGGCGACCTTGCCGGGGATGTGGCGACCTTGCCGCATTTGTGGCGGCCTTGCCGGATATATGGCGACCTTGTGGGATTTGTGGCGCCTTGCCGGATTTATGGCGACCTTGCCGGGAATATGGCGAACTTGCCGCATTTGTGGCGACCTTGCCGGATTTATGGCGACCTTGCCAGAAGTATGCCGACCTTGCCGCATTTGTGCCGACTTTGCCTGATTTATGGCGACCTTGCCGGATTTATGGCGACCTTGCCGGCAATGTGGCGACCTAGCCGGACTTGTGGCGACCTTGCCGGATTCATGGCGACCTTGCCGGAAATGTGGTGACCTTGCCGGATTTATGGCGACGATGCCGGATTTATGGCGACCTTGCCGGAATGTTGCGACCTTGCTGGATTTGTGGCGACCTTGCCGAATTTATGGCTACCTTGATTGAAATGTGGCGACCTTGCCGGATTTGTGGCGAACTTGCCGGATTTATGGCGTCCTTGCCGGAAATGTGGCGACCTTGCCGGATTAATGGCGACCTTGTCGGATTTGTGACGACCTTGCCGGATTTATGGCGACGTTGTCGGAAATGCGGCGACCTTGCCTGAAATGTGGCGAACTTGACGGATTTGTGGCGACCTTGCCGGATTTATGGCGACCTTGCCGGGGATGTGGCGACCTTGCCGTATTTGTGGCGACCTGCAGGATTTATGGAGACCTTGCCGCAAATGTGGTGACCTTGCCGGATTTGTGGCGACTTTGCCGAATTTATGGCTACCTTGATTGAAATGTGGCGACCTTGCCGGATTTGTCGCCACCTTGCCGGATTTGTGGCGACCTTGCCGGATTTATGGCGACCTTGCCGGAAATATGGCGACATTGCCAGATATGTGGCGACGTTGCCGGAAATATGGCGACCTTGCCGGATTTTTTGCGACCTTGACGGATTTATGGCGACCTTGCCGGAAATATGGCGACCTTGTCGGATTTGTGGCGACCTTGGCCGATTTGTTGCGACCTTGCCGGAAATGTGGCGACCTTGCCGGATTTGTGGCGACCGTGCCGGATTTATGGCGACCTTGCCGGATTTATGGCGACCTTGCTGGAAATATGGCGACCTTGCCGGATTTGTAGCGGCCTAGCCGTATTTATGGCGACCGTGCCGGAAATATGGCGACCTTGCCGGATTTGAGGCAACCTTGCCGGAAATATGGCGACCTTGCCGGATTTTTGGCGTCCAAGCCGTTTTTATGGCGACCGTGCCGGAAATACGGCGATCTTGCCGGATTTATGGCGACGTTGCGTATTTATGGCGATCTTGCCGGATTATGGCGACCTTGCCGGAAATATGGCGACCTCGCCGGAATTATGGCGACCTTGCCGGATTTATGGCGACCTTGCCGGAAATCTGGCGACCTTGCCTGAAATGTGGCGACCTTGACCGGTTTGTGGCGACCTTGCCGGATTAATGGCGACCTTGCCGGAAATGTAGCGACCATGCCGGATTTGACGCGACCTTGCCGAATTTATGGATACCTTGATTTAAATGTGGCGAACTTCCCGGATTTGTGGCGACCATTGCCGGATTTATGGCGACCTTGCTGGAAATATGGCGACCTTGCCCGATTTGTGGCGACCTAGCCGTATTTATGGCGACCGTGCCGGAAATAAGGCGACCTTGCCGAATTTGAGGCAACCTTGCCGAAAATATGGCGACCTTGCGTGATTTATGGTGTCCCAGCCGGTTTTATGGTGACCGTGCCGGAAATACGGCGACCTTGCCTGATTTATGGCGACGTTGCGGATTTATTGCCGATCTTGCCGGATTTATGGTGACCTTGCCGGAAATATAGCGACCTCGCCGGAATTATGGCCAGCTTGCCGGATTTATGGCGACCTCGCCGGATTTATGGCGACCTTGCCGGAAATATGGCGACCTTGCCGGATTTATGGCGACCTTGCCGGATTTATGGCGACTTGCCGTGAATATTGCGACCTCTCCGGGTTTATGGCGACCTTACCGGATGTATGGCGATCTTGCCGGAAATATGGCGACCTCTCCGGATTTATGGCGACCTTGTGGGATTTTTGGCGACCTTGCCGGAAATATGGCGACCTCGCCTTATTTAAAGCGACCGTCCCGGTTTGCGGCGACGTTGCCGGATTTATGGCGACCTTGCCGGATTTGAGGCCACCTTGCCGGATTTACGTCGACCACGCCGGAAATATGGCGATCTAGCCGGATTTGAGGCCACCTTGCCGGATTTATGGCAACATTGCCGGAAATATGGCGACCTTCCCTGATTTGTTGCGACGTTGCCGGAATTCTGGCGACCATGCCGGGAATATGGCGACCTTGCCGGATTTGTGGCGACCTTGCCGGAATTATGGCGATGTTGTCGGAAATATGGCGCCCTTGCCGAATTTGTGGCGACCTTGACGGAAATATGGAGACCTTGCCGGAGTTGTGGCGCCCTTGCTGGATTTATGGCGACCTTGACGGAAATATGGCGACCTTGCCGGGTTTGTGGCGACCTTGCGGGATTTATGGCGACCTTGCGGGATTTGTGGCGGCCTTGCCGGATTCATGGCGAACTTGCCGGAAATAGGCGACTGCCGGATTTGTGGCGACCTTCCCTGATTTGTGGCGACCTTGCCGGATTTATGGCGACCTTGCCGGATTTATGGCGACCTTGCCGGAAATATGGCGACCTTGCCGCATTTGTGGCGACCTTGCCGGATTTATGGCGACCTTGCCGGAAATATGGCGACCTTGCCGCATTTGTGGCGGCCTTGCCGGATTTATGGAGACCTTGCCGGAAATATGCCGACTTTGCCGCATTTGTGCCGACCTTGCCGGATTATGGCGAACTTGCCGGAAATATGTCGACCTTACCGCATTTGTGGCTTCCTTGCCGGATTTATTGCGACCTTGCCGGAAATATGTGGACCTTGCCGCATTTGTGGCGACCTTGCCTGATTTATGGCGACCTTGCCGGAAATATGGCGACCTTGCCGCATTTGTGGCGACATTGGCGGATTTGTGGCGACCTTGCCGGATTTATGGCGACCTTGCCGGGAAAGTGGCGATCTTGCCGGATTTGAGGCCACCTTGCCGGATTATAGCGACATCGCCGGAAATATGGCGACCTAGCCGGATTTGAGGCCACCTTGCCGGATTTATGGCGACATTGCCGGAAATATAGCGACCTCGCCGGAATTATGGCCAGCTTGCCGGATTTATGGCGACCTCGCCGGATTTATGGCGACCTTCCCGGAAATATGGCGACCTCTCTGGGTTTATGGCGACCTTACCGGATGTATGGCGATCTTGCCGGAAATATGGCGACCTCTCCGGATTGATGGCGACCTTGTGGGATTTGTGGCGACCTTGCCGGAAATATGGCGAGCTCTCCTTATTTAAAGCGACCGTCCCGGTTTGCGGCGACCTTGCCGGATTTATGGCGACCTTGCCGGATTTGAGGCCACCTTGCCGGATTTACGTCGCCCTCGCCGGAAATATGGCGATCTAGCCGGATTTGAGGCCACCTTGCCGGATTTATGGCAACATTGCCGGAAATATGGCGACCTTCCCTGATTTGTTGCGACGTTGCCGGAATTCTGGCGACCATGCCGAGAATATGGCGACCTTGCCGGATATGTGGCGACCTTGCCGGAATTATGGCGATGTTGTCGGAAATATGGCGCCCTTGCCGGATTTGTGGCGACCTTGACGGAAATATGGAGAACTTGCCGGAGTTGTGGCGCCCTTGCTGGATTTATGGCGACCTTGACGGAAATATGGCGACCTTGCCGGGTTTGTGGCGACCTTGCGGGATTTATGGGGACCTTGCGGGATTTGTGGCGGCCTTGCCGATTCATGGCGAACTTGCCGGAAATAGGCGACTGCCGGATTTGTGGCGACCTTCCCTGATTTGTGGCGACCTTGCCGGATTTATGGCGACCTTGCCGGATTTATGGCGACCTTGCCGGAAAATATGGCGACCTTGCCGCATTTGTGGCGACCTTGCCGGATTTATGGCGACCTTGCCGGAAATATGGCGACCTTGCCGCATTTGTGGCGACCTTGCCGGATTTATGGAGACCTTGCCGGAAATATGCCGACTTTGCCGCATTTGTGCCGACCTTGCCGGATTATGGCGACCTTGCCGGATATATGTCGACCTTACCGCATTTGTGGCTTCCTTGCCGGATTTATTGCGACCTTGCCGGAAATATGTGGACCTTGCCGCATTTGTGGCGACCTTGCCTGATTTATGGCGGATTTGTGGCGACCTTGCCGGATTTATGGCGACCTTGCCGGGAAAGTGGCGAACTTGCCAAATTTGAGGCCACCTTGCCGGATTATAGCGACTCGCCGGAAATATGGCGACCTAGCCGGATTTGAGGCCACCTTGCCGGAATTATGGCGACATTGCCGGAAATATGGCGACCTCGTCGGATTTGTGGCGACCTTGCCAGATTTATTGCGACCTTGCCGGAAATGTGGCGTGCTTGCCGGATTTGTGGCAGCCTTGCCGGATTTATGGCGACCTTGCCGGAAATGTGGCGACCTTGCCGGATTTGTGGCGACCTTGCCGGATTTATGGCGACCTTGCCGGGAATGTGGCGACCTTGACGGATTTATGGCGACCTTCCCGGATTAATGGCGACATTGCCGGAAATGTGGCGACCTTGCCGGATTTGTGGCGACCTTGCCGGATTTATGGCGACCTAGCCTGAAATGTGGCGACCTTGCCGCATTTGCGGCGACCTTGCCGGATTTATGGCGACCTTGCCGTAATTGTGCCTACCTTGCCGTAATTGTGGCGACCTTGCCGGATTTAAGGCCACATTGCCGCAAATGTGGCGACCTTGCCGGATTTATGGCTACCTTGCCGGAAATATGCCGACTTTGCCGCATTTGTCCGACCTTGCCGGATTTATGGCGTTCTTGCCGGAAATATGTCGATCTTGCCGCATTTGTGGCGACCTTGCCGGATTTATTGCGACCTTGTCGGAAATATGTGGACCTTGCCGCATTTGTGGCGACCTTGCCGGATTTATGGCGACCTTGCCGGGAATATGGCGGACCTTGCCGCATTTGTGGCGACATTGCCGGATTTGTGGCGACCTTGCCAGAAATATGCCGACCTTGCCGCATTTGTGCCGACTTTGCCTGATTTATGGCGACCTTGCCGGATTTATGGCGACCTTGCCGGCAATGTGGCGACCTAGCCGGACTTGTGGCGAACTTGCCGGATTCATGGCGACCTTGCCGGAAATGTGGTGACCTTGCCGGATTTATGGCGACGATGCCGGATTTATGGCGACCTTGCCGGAATGTTGCGACCTTGCTGGATTTGTTGCGACCTTGCCGAATTTATGGCGACCTTGATTGAAATGTGGCGACCTTGCCGGATTTGTCGCCACCTTGCCGGATTTGTGGCGACCTTGCCGGTAATATGGCGACCTTGTCGGATTTGTGGCGACCTTGCCGGAAATATGGCGACCTTGCCGGAAATGTGGCGACCTTGCCGGATTTGTGGCGACCTTTCCGGATTTATGGCGTCCTTGCCGGAAATGTGGCGACCTTGCCGGAATAATGGCGACCTTGTCGGATTTGTGACGACCTTGCCGGATTTATGGCGACGTTGTCGGAAATGCGGTGACGTTGCCTGAAATGTGGCGAACTTGACGGATTTGTGGCGACCTTGCCGGATTTATGGCGACCTTGCCGGGGATGTGGCGACCTTGCCGTATTTGTGGCGACCTTGCAGGATTTATGACGACCTTGCCGCAAATGTGGTGACCTTGCCGGATTTGTGGCGACCTTGCCGAATTTATGGCTACCTTGATTGAAATGTGGCGACCTTGCCGGATTAATGGCGACCTTGTCGGATTTGTGACGACCTTGCCGGATTTATGGCGAAGTTGTCGGAAATGCGGCGACCTTGCCTGAAATGTGGCGAACTTGACGGATTTGTGGCGACCTTGCCGGATTTATGGCGACATTGCCGGGGATGTGGCGACCTTGCCGTATTTGTGGCGACCTTGCAGGATTTATGGCGACCTTGCCGCAAATGTGGTTACCTTGCCGGATTTGTGGCGACCTTGCCGAATTTATGGCTACCTTGATTGAAATGTGGCGACCTTGCCGGATTTGTCGCCACCTTGCCGGATTTGTGGCGACCTTGCCGGATTTATGGCGACCTTGCCGAAATATGGCGACATTGCCGGATATGTGGCGACCTTGCCGTAAATATGGCGACCTTGCCGGATTTTTTGCGACCTTGACGGATTTATGGCGACCTTGCCGGAAATATGGCGACCTTGTCGGATTTGTGGCGACCTTGGCCGATTTGTTGCGACCTTGCCGGAAATGTGGCGACCTTGCCGGATTTGTGGCGGCCTTGCCGGATTTATGGCGACCTTGCTGGAAATATGGCGACCTTGCCGGATCTGTAGCGAACTAGCCGTATTTATGGCGACCGTGCCGGAAATATGGCGACCTCGCCGGAATTATGGCGACCTTGCCGGATTTATGGCGACCCTTGCCGGAAATCTGGCGACCTTGCCTGAAATGTGGCGACCTTGACGTGTTTGTGGCGACCTTGCCGGATTAATGGCGACCTTGCCGGAAATGTAGCGACCATGCCGGATTTGACGCGACCTTGCCGAATTTATGGCTACCTTGATTTAAATGTGGCGAACTTCCCGGATTTGTGGCGACCATTGCCGGATTTATGGCGACCTTGCTGGAAATATGGCGACCTTGCCCGATTTGTGGCGACCTAGCCGTATTTATGGCGACCGTGCCGGAAATAAGGCGACCTTGCCGAATTTGAGGCAACCTTGCCGAAAATATGGCGACCTTGCCTGATTTATGGTGTCCCAGCCGGTTTTATGGTGACCGTGCGGGAAATGCGGCGACCTTGCCTGATTTATGGCGACGTTGCGGATTTATGCCGATCTTGCCGGATTTATGGTGACCTTGTCGGAAATATAGCGACCTCGCCGGAATTATGGCGACCTTGCCGGATTTATGGCGACCTTGCCGGAAATATGGCGACCTTGCCGGATTTATGGCGACCTTGCCGGATTTATGGCGACCTTGCCGTGAATATTGCGACCTCTCCGGGTTTATGGCGACCCTACCGGATGTATGGCGACCTTGCCGGAAATATGGCGACCTCTCCGGATTTATGGCGACATTGTGGGATTTGTGGCGACCTTGCCGGATTTATGGCGACATTGCCGGAAATATGGCGACCTTCCCTGATTTGTTGCGACGTTGCAGGAATTCTGGCGACCATGCCGGGAATATGGCGACCTTGCCGGATTTGTGGCGACCTTGCCGGAATTATGGCGATGTTGTCGGAAATATGGCGACCTTGCCGGATTTGTGGCGACCTTGACGGAAATATGGCGATCTTGCCGGATTTGTGGCGACCTTGCCGGATTTGTGGCGACCTTGCCGAATTTATGGCTACCTTGATTGAAATGTGGCGACCTTGCCGGATTAATGGCGACCTTGTCGGATTTGTGACGACCTTGCCGGATTTATGGCGACGTTGTCGGAAATGCGGCGACCTTGCCTGAAATGTGGCGAACTTGACGGATTTGTGGCGACCTTGCCGGATTTATGGCGACCTTGCCGGGGATGTGGCGACCTTGCCGTATTTGTGGCGACCTTGCAGGATTTATGGCGACCTTGCCGCAAATGTGGTGACCTTGCCGGATTTGTGGCGACCTTGCCGAATTTATGGCTACCTTGATTGAAATGTGGCGACCTTGCCGGATTTGTCGCCACCTTGCCGGATTTGTGGCGACCTTGCCGGATTTATGGCGACCTTGCCGGAAATATGGCGACATTGCCGGATATGTGGCGACCTTGCCGTAAATATGGCGACCTTGCCGGATTTTTTGCGACCTTGACGGATTTATGGCGACCTTGCCGGAAATATGGCGACCTTGTCGGATTTGTGGCGACCTTGGTCGATTTGTTGCGACCTTGCCGGAAATGTGGCGACCTTGCCGGATTTGTGGCGACCGTGCCGGATTTATGGCGACCTTGCCGGATTTATGGCGACCTTGCTGGAAATATGGCGACCTTGCCGGATCTGTAGCGACCTAGCCGTATTTATGGCGACCGTGCCGGAAATATGGCGACCTTGCCGGATTTGAGGCAACCTTGCCGGAAATATGGCGACCTTGCCGGATTCATGGCGTCCAAGCCGTTTTTATGGCGACCGTGCCGAAAATACGGCGATCTTGCCGGATTTATGGCGACGTTGCGGATTTATGGCGATCTTGCCGGATTTATGGCGACCTTGCCGGAAATATGGCGACCTCGCCGGAATTATGGCGACCTTGCCGGAAATCTGGCGACCTTGCCGGATTTATGGCGACCTTGCCGGATTTATGGCGACCTTGCCGGAAATATGGCGACCTCTCCGGATTTATGGCGACCTTGTGGGATTTGTGGCGACCTTGCCGGAAATATGGCGACCTCGCCTTATTTAAAGCGACCTTCCCGGTTTGCGGCGACCTTGCCGGATTTATGGCGACCTTGCCGGATTTGAGGCCACCTTGCCGGATTTACGTCGACCTCGCCGGAAATATGGCGATCTAGCCGGATTTGAGGCCACCTTGCCGGATTTATGGCGACATTGCCGGAAATATGGCGACCTTCCCTGATTTGTTGCGACGTTGCCAGAATTCTGGCGACCATGCCGGAATATGGCTACCTTGCCGGATTTGTGGCGACCTTGCCGGAATTATGGCGATGTTGTCGGTAATATGGCGACCTTGCCGGATTTGTGGCGACCTTGACGGAAATATGGCGACCTTGCCGGATTTGTGGCGCCCTTGCTGGATTTATGGCGACCTTGACGGAAATATGGCGACCTTGCCGGGTTTGTGGCGACCTTGCGGGATTTATGGCGACCTTGCGGGATTTGTGGCGGCCTTGCCGGATTCATGGCGAACTTGCCGGAAATAGGCGACTGCCGGATTTGTGGCGTCCTTCCCTGAGTTGTGGCGACCTTGCTCGATTTATGGCGACCTTGCCGGATTTATGGCGACCTTGCCGGAAATATGGCGACCTTGTCGCATTTGTGGCGAGCTTGCCGGATTTATGGCGACCTTGCCGGAAATATGGCGACCTTGCCGCATTTGTGCCGAACTTGCCGGATTATGGCGACCTTGCCGGAAATATGTCGACCTTGCCGCATTTGTGGCTTCCTTGCCGGATTTATTGCGACCTTGCCGGAAATATGTGGACCTTGCCGCATTTGTGGCGACCTTGCCTGATTTATGGCGACCTTGCCGGAAATATGGCGACCTTGCCGCATTTGTGGCGACATTGCCGGATTTGTGGCGACCTTGCCGGATTTATGGCGACCTTGCCGGGAAAGTGGCGATCTTGCCGGATTTGAGGCCACCTTGCCGGATTCTAGCGACCTCGCCGGAAATATGGCGACCTAGCCGGATTTGAGGCCACCTTGCCGGATTTATGGCGATGTTGTCGGAAATATGGCGACCTTGCCGGATTTGTGGCGACCTTGACGGAAATATGGCGATCTTGCCGGATTTGTGGCGACCTTGCCGGATTTGTGGCGACCTTGCCGAATTTATGGCTACCTTGATTGAAATGTGGCGACCTTGCCGGATTAATG
>JAXLNO010003857.1:0-92481 GCA_038087875.1 Malacoraja senta
AAGAGATGCTGCCTGAGCCGCTGAGTTACTCTAGCAGTTTGTCTACCCGCAAACCTTTTCCCAGATGCTGTCCTTTATCAAGATCTCCACTGACACTGACTATCCAATGATCTATTATGATTTATGGCCAACTGAACTAGGAAGTGGAAGATATATGCAGTGTTGTGTAATTACCCAGCATACGTTATGCGATACACATGACGTTGAGCAGACACAAAAGAACAAAGTGCCTCCTTCTGCTTGTATTTTGTAAACTCACCTTTAGCAGTGGCACCGCACCAAATGGGCACCATCAGTGGCCAAGTTCGACACAAAATGCTGGAGTAACACAGCGGGACAGGCAGCTTCTCTGGAGAGAAGGGATGGGTGGCGTTTCAGTCTGAAGAAGGGTCTCGACTAGAAATGCCACCCATTCCTTCTCTCCCAGAGATGCTGCCTGTCCCGCTGAGTTACTCCAGCATTTTTGTGTCCATGGTGTAAAGCAGCATCTGCAGTTCCAAGTGTTCTATGTGATCTGCTATGTTTGGTTCTTGTGATCAATGGATGGCATGTACCACTTGCACTGCTGCCCAGCCATGTTTCTTCCCCAATGACTTTGAGAAGGGGTCATCTCGGAACCGAAGACTGAAATAGCTTCAGGCACGATCGGTTGGTAACACGGTGACTGGAGGCATTAGATGATGAGTGAACAAAACCTTGAAAGATTGTTGGATAGCTGTGTTAGGAGATTGAAAACTCTCGCAATTACTTATGAGAGGGAGAGAGAAAGACGGATGGCATTGTGGCGCAGCGGTAGAGTTGCTGCCTTACAGCGCCAGAGACCTTTGGTTCGTACCTGACTCCGGGTGCCGTTTACACGTTCTCCCTGTGTCCTGCGTGGGTTTTCGCGGAGTCTCCAGTTTCCTCCCGGGATGCAAGCAGAAGCCTCCACGTGGCAATGCTGACGACAGAAACTGTACCACAGTGACTGACTGAAGTAGCTAATTCTGCAACCACCGACCGTCAACCGTCACTGACCGACCGGAAAGACGTGATATAGAAGATGGCCGGACACAAGGAAGAAGAAGTTTCCTCCCACACTCCAAAGACATACTGGTTTGTAGGCTAACTGACTGAGCATAATTATAAATTGTCCCTAGTGTGTGTACAATAGTGTTAATGTGCGGGGATCGCTGGTCGGTGGGGACTCGGTGGGCCAAAGGTCTGTTTCCGTGCTGTATCTCCAAACTAAACTAAAACTAAACTAAACACCTAATCTGGATGGGTGTTATAGCTCTATAAATTGATTTACAGCCAAGATCATTTCAAATGATTTTCATATCAATATTTCCCTTCAAACTCTTTTTGACACAAATGCTTTGGTTGTGAAATTTTGCAGAGATGAACAATAACACACAGTCATAAGTAATAATGGACGGAAAAAATGAACCTGATTCTTTGCAAATATATCCTGTAAACTAGGAAAACAAAAAAATTATGAACTGCAGCTGCGAAGATGAGTTTTAACATTGAGGAACTTTGAGTTTCAACTCTTCATAATAACCATGCATAATTACTTCAACCCAATTGTAATATAATTAGGTTCCCAATATAAACATTATTGTGGAGAACAGCCACTACTTTTCTCCTTTTTGACAAATAGAAGAGAGATTTTTAAAGTGTAGAAACAAGAAACATGATTATGGCCCTGTCCCACAGTACGAGTTCATTCAAGAGTTCTCCCGAGTTTGCCCTGATTCGAACTCGGAGATTTACGGTAATGGACGCTCGTCGGTACTCGGGGCTCTCGTGGACATTTTTCAACATGTTGAAAAATCTTCACGAGTCTTCCCGAGCTTACCTGCCGTTAGCGAGTCTTCCCGAGTACCTGCCGTTAGCGTTACGAGCCGCTAAGAGACGTCCCCGAGCTCCGACGTACTCGCTACGTTCATTCTCCGTGCTTACCACGAGTTTGATTTATTTTTTTAAACTCGGGAGAGCTCTTGAATGAACTCGTACCGTGGGACAGGGTGTCAGGGGTTATGGGGAGAAGGCAGGAGAATGGGGTTGAGAGGGAAAAATAGATCAGTCATGATTGAATGGTGGATTAGACTTGATGGGCCAAATGGCCTAATTCTGCTCCTATTACTTTATGAACTTAAGAACTGCAGATGCTGGTTAATACACAAAAGGAACTAAAGTGTTGCAGTAACTTAGCAGGACAGGCAGCAACTCTGCTGAGTTAGTCCAGCACTGTGACCTATCTATGTTCTCCAGAGATGCCACCTGACTTGCTGAGTTACGCTGTGTTCTTTGGTGCTTTTAAAGGTTATTTTTGCCGTTATAAATAATGTAAGAGAGGTTCTACCAACGTGATTGAAATCTTACTCCAGGATGTAGTTTCTCTTTGCAGCATATATGGAGTTGAATTAAATGAGAATTGAAAGAAAAGATTGCATTTGTATTTCACAAGTGCTGGAACAATGTGAGCATGTGTAAGTTAATTGCTTCAGTTCATAATCAAGGCCCAGTGGAGGTATAGTTGTTTGATTGTGCATCATTTGCAAAGATTCCCTTTATTTTAAGATATCAACTCCCCGACAACGTGAAACTCTCAAATTGAAAATAACCAAATCTCATGATCTAATAGTTTCAGTTCTTCATTACCGACTGCTTTCATTTGAGAAGTAAGCATCACTATGCCTTTTATTCAGTTTTATAAACTCTCTGGTGTGGAACATATGGATGCTCAAAAAATAAACTCATTATGGTTAATATCTCTTGACCTGTAAATGCATTCCTACGGAAACTGATGCCTTTGGGATTCTGGATCACATTTGGCGTCAGATTTAAAAACTATTTTGGTCCTGAATAAGTCTTTGTACCTTTGACAAATTCCATTTTATCTATCCTTCATGCAAAACTATTTTCCCTTATTGTTCCTCAAGCATAGGATGGATAGATCTTGCGCTACCGTGGACTTGGTTTCTTTTACTAATTATGCGTTTGCACTAATGTCTTGTCTTTCTTACAGAAATGTGTGTGTAAATGATGGATAATTTGTCTTTGTGTGTTTGTCTGAGTCTATATTACCTGCCATGCTGCTGCAAGCAACATTTTTCATTATACCTCAAATCAAGTCGAGTTTATTCGTCACATACGCATACGAGATGTGCAGTGAAATGAAAAGTGGCAACGCTCGCGGATTGTGCAAAAAACCCCTACAAAACAGAAGCAGAATTACATATTTGTGGGAGAGAAAAAAAGAAGAAACAGCAATTTAAAAAGACCACACAACAGTAACTTGGTGCAGTACATTTACTGTAGTTGTAAAAAAGGTGCAACAGAGACTTTACTTCCTCAGAACACTGAGGAAGGCCCATCTGTCTGCGAAACTGCTGGAGTCTTTCTACCGCTGTTCGGTAGAAAGCATACTGACTTACTGCATAACTGCCTGGTTTGGGAACTGTTCAGCAGCTGACAGAGCAGCTCTCCAGAGGGTGATAAAAACTGCCCAGGGTATCATTGGACTCCCCCTGACCCCTCTGGAGGACACTTACCACTCCAGATGCCGCAGCAGGACCTGTAATATCGTGAAAGACATTCCACATCCTTGTCACCGCCTTTTCACACTGCTGCCCTCAGGAAAAAGGTACAGGTCGCTGAAGTCACGCACTGCCAGACTCAAGAACAGCTTTTACCCATCAGCAATCTTGGAACTGAACTCTGTCTCGGGAGCGTGTTATGGGGAAGGAGGGGGGGGGGTGGGAGACAGTGTTAATTTATGTAAATATGAATCCATGGGTGGGTTTGGGGAGGGAGTGAGTGCAAAAAGTTTGAGTATGTGAATGTTTGAAGTTCTTTTAAATGGAGAGACACAGTAATCTCGTTGTATGTGACACATGCAATGGCAATAAAGCATTCTGATTCTGAAATACCAATTTACCAGTACCTGTACCTCACGAACTTTATCTCGTCGCTATCTTCCACTGGTGTTTTGTACCTAGGGATTGTGAGTAGCTTTGGTTCACGGGCAAGACAAATGCTTGACTCTAATTACACAAGTATTATATCACCAGAGGTATGGGAGAAAACCACCTTAACCGCACTTGTCAGCAGTGCAAGGTAGCTTGCAACCTAACGGTGTGAACACTGAACTCTTCAGTTTTAGATAGTTTATTTCCAGCTGTTACCAGGCAACTCAACCATCGTTCCAACAGCAAGAGAGCACAATCTACCTATCAAACTTCCTGAGCTACTATCCACCTCACTGGAGACCCTCGGCCTATCTTTGATCAGACTTTACTGGACTTTATTTTGCACGAAACGTTATTCACGTTATTTCCTTTATCATGCATCTGTACACTGTAAATGGCTCGATTGTAATCGGGTATTGTCTTTCCGCTGACTGGTTCGTACGCAGCAGTTTCCGCTGACTGGTTAGCGCGCAGCAAAAGCTTTTCCCTGTACCTCGGTACAAGTGACAATAAACTGATCTCTCACCTCTCACATATCCGCCTCCCATGCACCACCTGGACTCTCATCTCTTTCTCTCCACCCCTTCATCCTCCCCCTAGATTCTATCCTTTGGCTTCTCAATTCACAACTCTTCAATCAGTTCATCTCACACCTCTTGTTCCAATCTCTGGCCTTCACTCCCGCCATCTGCCTATCAAACTACCCTCCCTGCCATTGTCCACCTGTGACCTGTGTAAGAAGGAACTGCAGATGCTGGATGACCCCGAAGATACACACACAATGCTGGAGTGACTCAGCAGGTCAGGCAGGCAGCATCTTTGGCAAAAAGGAATAGTTGACGTATCAGGATGAAACCCTTCTTCAGACTCGAGTGTTAGACTCGAGTTACTCCAACATTTTGTGTCTATCCACCTATTACTTGCCACGCTTTGTCCTGCCTCTCCTCTCTTCCACTTTTCCTCTTCGTTTCTCTCTTCCCCACCTCCCCCCTCACCCCCCCCAACATACAGCCGGGGTCCCAGCCCAAAACGTCACCTTACAGTATCCATGTTCTTCAGAAATGCTGCTTAACCGGCTAAGTTACTCCAGCACTTTGTCCTTTTTTAAAAACCAGCATCTGCTGTTCTTTGTTTCTGCAAGGGACAGAGGGAGACAAGGAATTCAATTTCTTGGCAAATAATGACATGTTTGCAGAGTAGCATGTTACAAACTGAATAGTTGCGAGTGGAGCTGCAGTGAATTGCCACGTATCACGATTTGCTCGGCACTTTGAACTAGTTTCCTGTTAGTCTTTCAAAGAACTTACAACTTGTTGGCAGCTCCTCCATGCTTATCAGCGATTGTTGCAAATGTATTTTTTAAGACAAATGTCATCATAAATTGGAGCGTGGTCCTGCAGGGAACCTCCTGTTAACGGTGAGATTGTATTCTTTTTTTTATTATTATTTATTTTTATTAGAAGTAAGTACAATTGTATACAATCATATTTTCATAATACATTTTATGTACAGCTTCTTATTTTTTTCAATTTTGTAACAAAGAGGAAAAATAAAAAGAAATTAGATAATGAAGAATAGAAAAATGTGAGATGTATAGTGTGTGAAAAAGAAAAATAGAGAGTGAAAGAAGAAAGTTAAGAAATAGAAAATAGAAGAAAAAGAGTAAAAGAAGAAAAGAGAAGAAAAAGAAAAGAGAAGTAAGGAGATCGTATTTATAATCTTGACCATTCCTCACCCAGTCACGGATTAGCTTTTACACTTGTGTTGCACCATATGTTTCCAAAAAGAGGACATTGTATTCTCGCAACGGCAAATAACCTCTCCAATCTGGAAAGGGAGGAATTTAATCCATGGCATGTTATTCCTATGGAGGTAGTTTCAGTCCAGTGCGGCACAGTAGCGCAGTGGTAGATTTGCTGCCTTGCAGCGCCAGAGACCCAGGTTCGATCCTGACTCCGGGTGCTGTCTATACGGTGTTTGCACGTTCTCCCTGTGACTTGCGAGGTTTTCTCCGGTTTCCTCCCACACTCCAACGACGTATAGGTTTTTCTAGGTTAATTGGTTTGGTATAATTGTAAATTGTCCCTAGTGTGTTTAGGATAGTGTCGATATGCGGGGATTGCTGGTTGGCGCGGACTTGGTGGGCCGAATGGGCACTTTCCGCGCTGTATCTCTGAACTAAATTCAACTACCCTAAAGTACGTTTTTTCTTCTATCTATCCTGTGATATTATTTCTCGGGATGATTCTTCCTCACATTCGAAGAACTCCACCAATGCAATCCCATTCCAATCCCAGCAAAAGGGACTAGCTCAGATGGGGCATCTTGGTCAACATGGCCATGTTGGGCCGAAGGACCTGTTTCCGTACTGTATGACTCTGTGCCCAAGGTTTATGGTGTTATTGGAGATGTAATGAACTGCAGATGCTGGTTTACCAAATAAGGCACCGATGTGCTGGAGTGGGTCAGGCAGCATCTCCAGACACCATGCCAAGGTGATGTTTCTGGTCGGGACTCTTCTTCAGACTGATTGTGTGTGTGTGGGGGGGAGGGGTTGGTGGAGAAAGCTGGAAGAATGGAGGGGCGGGGCAAATCTTGGCGAGCGATAGGTGGATACCGGCGAGAGGGGATTCTGTTAGGCAGATGGTTGAACAAAGAAGAGAAGAAAAGACACCAGGTGTGAGACAAGGGGAGAAGTGGTGTGAATAGTGAAGCTAGAGGAGGGAATCGAGGTTGAAGGGGAGAAATGGTTTATTGTTGTACAACTGGAGGACCACCTTTGATAAAGAAGCTTCCCCAATGCCTTGGAAATTTACTTTATCATTACTGAGTTGGAAATTTAGCCGTTATGCGCTGGTATAGAAACATAGAAAATAGGTGCAAGAGTAGCCCATTCGGCCCTTCGAACCAACACCGCCGTTCATTATGATCATGACTGATCATCCAAAATCAGTGCCCCGTTCCTGCTTTCTCCCCATATCCCTTGATTCCGTTAGCCCTAAGAGCTATATCTAACGCTCTCTTGAAAACAC
This sequence comes from Malacoraja senta, assembly GCA_038087875.1. NCBI lineage: Eukaryota > Metazoa > Chordata > Chondrichthyes > Rajiformes > Rajidae > Malacoraja > Malacoraja senta. The sequence continues at coordinate 6,989 of JAXLNO010003857.1, forward strand.
CCAGTGAATTGGCCTCCACTGCCTTCTGCGGCAGAGAATTCCACTGATTCACAACTCTGGGTGAAAATGTTTTTCCTCACTTTTATAGTCCACATCGAGTTTGAACAGAACATTCTTGCAGTGGTATAAAATGACTTTAGTTTAGTTTAGAGATACAGTGTGGAAACAGGCCCTTTGGCCCACCGAGTCTGCACTGACCAGCGATCCCTGCACACTAATACTGTCTTACACACACTAAAGTATGGTTACACTTAAACCAAGACAATTAACCTCCAAACTTGTACGTTTTTGGGGTGTGGGAGGAAACCGAAGATCTCATTTCCTTCACCATTTCCAGAGTGCAAATGTTTGTGACATAATATTTCTGATATGAGTTTATTTCTAATGCACTTCATAGACTATATTAATTTTTGTAGGGTATGTCCTGAAATTACAAAAGAGACCCATGTCTTTCATGAGACCAAGCTAATGGATTCTTGTTTTTACAGGAATATATCTAGAAGTTTTTTGTTAAAGTAGATAAATGCTTGCAAGAACTTTTGAAAGCAGGTAATATTGATAATCTGTGCATTAGTTCTCTTGCAGCTGAGGTGGCTCAGCGGCAGGGCTGTTGCTTCACAGCGCTGGAGGCCCGGGTATGAACCTGACCTCGGGTGCTGTGTGTGTGGAGTTTGCACGTTCCGGCTGCGGCCACGCGGGTTTCTTCCCACATCCCAAAGCCGTGTGGGTTTGTACACATGGCCTCTGTAACATTTCCCCTCTTGTGCAGGGAGTGGATGAGAAAGTGGGATAACATAGAACTGGTGTAGACTCGGTAGGCTAAAGAACATGCATCCATGCTGTATATCTAAACCAATTCCAAAATATCTTTTTTTTTTAAACCCACATTGTTTCATGTTACCATCCCTCATGCAAATAAATAATATATAGCATCAAGAACAGCAGCATTAACTCGCCATGAAAACCTGTATATCATTTTTCAAAGTAAATATAGATAAATTCCAACAGTGACATTAATTACTGGAACCAATAATGTGATCGTATTGGCATTATGTCATAGTTAAGTATAGCTCTGAGCATTAGAAATCACATTGATTCCACAATTGGCGGTGACATTATTAACACCCTCTTTAGTCCAAGGACAATTGAAGTTAGACAATGAATGCCAGCATTGTCAGCAACATCCGTATCCTTGGAACAAATATTTGGTTACAAACACACTCATTCCTTATCGCTTTAGTCGCATTAAAGGCTGCGGGACTTGCCATCGCCCGCCGGGTGCTCCAACATCATGACCCGGAGCGGGCCCGGCGCGGCTTTAACGGCCGCGGGACTTGCCATCACCCGCCGGGGGCTTTAACATCGGGAGAAGAATGGAACACGGGAGAGACAAGACTTTGCCTTCCATCATAGTGAGGAGGAGATTCACTGTGATGGATGTTTGTGTAAATTGTGTTGGTTGTGTGTCTTGGTTCTTTTCTTGTTGTATGACGGCAGAAACCAAATTTCGTTTGAACTTCATTTGAGGTTCAAATGACAATAAACGGTGTTGTATTGTATTTGTATTGTATTGGAAGCAGGACTCAACAGAAGAAGACATTAAGTGCTAGAGTAACTCAGCAGGTCAGGCTCTGGAGAACTTGGATAGGTGAAGTTTTGGGCCGGGATGCTTCTTCAGACTGGACATAGTATGGGTGAGTAAGGACACAGCACAGTAGGGGCAAGAAAGTTCATAAGCCCTAGGAGCAGAAGTGGGCCATTCAGCCCATCGGGTCTGATCTGGAAAGGATACGTTTGGCTGAGGACAAGTCTTGGTTTGGATATATAGTGTAGAAACGGGCACTCTGGCCCACCGAGTCCGTGCCAAACTGCAATCCTCGTACACTAGCACTATCCTACACACTAGGGACAATTTACAATCTTTACCAAAGCCAATTAATCTACAAACCTGTACGTCTTTGGAGTGTGGGAGGAAACCGGAGCACCTGGGGAAAACCCACGCAGTCACAGGTAGAATGTACAAACTCCGGACTGACAGCACCCGTAGTCAGGATTGAACCCGGGTCTCTGGCGCTCTAAGGCAGCGACTCTACCGCTGTGCCGCCCCCGGGTCATGGCTGACAGAGCATTTGGAAAATGGAACCTACCTTTCTTTTATGGTTGGATATCAGACCCTGGAAAAACCTGCATGGTATCGTTAAATATTTGTAATATGTTTGCTCTAAGGATGTGGGTATTCCTGGCAATATCTGCTCTCTTCACGGATGCTGCCTGACCCCCTGAGTTACTCCATACTTTGTGTTTTGATCAACACTTATTGTCCATCTTTGATTGGCCTTGAATTGAGAATGAGTTGAGAGATAATCACAGAGACGCATCTGGAGTTTCATCCATCATCGTTGAAAACATTAGCGACGCAGTGGCGCTGGTTTCCGACGGGAACGGTGACGGACGCACCACACATCTCTGTCCTCCAGTTCCTGTGGACTTCCACCGCTGGAAGTCTAGGATTTTGGTGTGTGTGTGCTTTATCATCGTTCCTTACAATGCTACGTACGACAGTGATCGCAACTTCTACTGAAGTTTGGATGGCCGTTGGCTCGCTAGGAGCTCATCCGCCCTTTGACAGGTCTTGTTTTTGGTCCTGCTGGAGGTCCACAGCCCCCTCCTCACCTGGCAAACCAGGTGGGGGAGACGGTTTAGTCGCCAACTATCCGACCATGGAGCGGATAGCATGGGATTACATGGTACCCATGTCGGGGGGGGAACTCTCCCTGACCCGACCTAATTATTTAAAGACAGTGGATTTTCTGTCTTAAATTATTTTTTTTGCAAATATTCGGTAGTTTCAAGGCCACCGTCACCCATCACAATTTATTTTTCACAATATCGCATTGATTTAAAATTTCCAGCCACCGAGGTGGGATTTGAACTCATTTTTCAGGATCAGTGGGCCAGGGTTTCTGGATGTTAGTCCAGTAACTACAGCACCAAGCCCATGGGGATAAGTCGCATCTAATTGCTCTGTAAAAACAGCACAAACCACTTGGGGTTTGGTTCTCTTTCGTTTAGATATACCGTGTGGAAACAGCCCCTTTGGCCCACAGGTCCACACCAATCAACAACCATCCGTACCCTATCCTACACTCTAGGGGCAATTCACAAAAGCCAATTAACCTACAAACCTACACATCTTTGGAATGTGGGGGGAAACTGGAGCACCCAGAGGAAGAATGTACAAAGTCGGTACAGACAGCGCCTGTAGTCAGGATCGAACCTGGGCTCCAGGGCTGTGAAGCAGCGACTCGACCGCGGTGCCACTGTGTCAGATCGTTGTTCCTTTTTTATTTTGCAAAGCCTACTGCAACCCTAACCAATTTTAGGGTGTATTTGGAGGTTAATATACATTCTGTGTATAAATTTGTGGCAAGATATTCCAATGTTCAGATGTAAAAAAAATCTCTTAAATGGAGGAAAAGTCTGAGCAGTGTTTGAATTCTGTCTAGAAACCTGGAACTCAGTCATTATTTTGGTTGTATTTGTACATTGTGGGCGGCTTGGTCTTAATCCTGTAGAGTCTTTCCACTGACTGGATAGCACGCAACAAAAAAGGCTTTCACTGTAGTTAAGAAGGAACTGCAGATGCTGGAAAATCGAAGGTAGACAAAAAAGTGCTGGAGAAACTCAGCGGGTGCAGCAGCATCTCTGGAGCGAAGGAAATAAGCAACGTTTCGGGCCCGCTGAGTTTCTCCAGCACTTTTGTCTACCTTAGGCTTTCACCGTACCTGACACTGTACGTGACACAAAACAAAACTAAGCTAAACCTTCAGGGACTGAGATTCCCATTGATTGTTGCATGGTCCCTGTAACATTCATTCATTCAACAATTGGATTCAGGCCAAGTACATAGCTAAGTACCCAATTGCCAGCAGCATAATCAAGGACGAGTCACACCCTGGCCACTCCCTCTTCTCCCCTCTCCCATCGGGCAAAAAGTATAGAAGTGTGAAAACGCACACCTCCATATTCAGGAACAGTTTCTTCCCAGCTGTTATCGGGCAACTGAATCATCCTACCACAACCAGAGAGTAGCACTGAAATACTATAATAATAATAATAATAATAATCATTTTATTTACTAGCGCCTTTATAAAACCCAAGGACACCTTACAATGCATAGAATCACAAAAAAAATACAAAACACATAATCGGAATAAATTAAATATAAAAACACCACAGTACACAAATCAAGGACAGAATTCAATTTCAAGAGCACTATCTACCTCATTGGTATCTTTGATCAGACTTCACCTTGCACTAAACGTTATTCCCTTATCATGTATCTATACATTGTAAATGGCTCGATTGTAATCACGTATTGTCTTTCCGCTGACTGGTTAGCACGCAACAAAAGCTTTTCACTGTACCTTGGTACACGTGACAACAAAGTAAACTGAGTTGTGTTTGGCATGTCATCGAATACTCTGACAAACCACTGCAGATGTTCTGATAACAGCTGGGAAGAAACTGTCCCTGAATCGGGTGTGCGTATTCACACTACTATAACTCTTGCCAGAGGGGAGAAGAGGGAGTGGCCAGGGTGCAACTCGACCGTGATTATGCTGCTGGCCTTGCTGAGGCAGTGTGGAGTATAAATTGAGTCAATGGAAGGGAGGTTTGGTTTGTGTGATGGTCTGGGCTGCGTCCACAATTGGCTGCAATTTCTTGCTGTCTTGGATGGAGCTGTTCCCAAACCATGCTGTGATGCATCCTGATAAAATAGGCAATAGGTGCAGGAGTAGGCCATTCAGCCCTTCGAGCCAGCACCGCCATTCAATGTGATCATGGCTGATCATCCCCAATCATTACCCCGTTCCTGCTTTTTCCCCCATATCCCCTGACTCCGCTATCTTTATGAGCCCTATCTAGCTCTCTCTTGAAAGCATCCAGAAAACCTGCCTCCACCTCCCTCTGAGGCAGAGAATTCCACAGACTCACAACTCTCTGTGAGAAAAAGTGTTTCCTCGTCTCTGTTCTAAATGGCTTACCCCTTATTCTTTAAAAAATGCTTTCCATGGTACATCTGCAGAAGGATACTAGTTGGTGCCTAACTGACTCTGTGTGGACTACAGTCTTACACCAATGATTGTACCTAATGTATAATAGAATTGTATGCAACTTAACTGTATGCAAACACAGATTTTCACTGTACCTGGGGGGGTGGGGAAACTTTAAAAATCTTTTCCCTGCACGGGAGACCCGACCTTTCTCTGTCGGGTCTCCGTTGTCGTTGGGGCCTAGCACCGTGGAGCGGCCTCCAGCCGGAACGACCTGGGGCTCCAGTCGCGGAGCCTGCGGACTACCCACCATCGTGGAGCTGGCCGAGTTCGGAGCGGGAGGAGCTGTGGTGGCGCGCTGCTGCGACCCGACCCCGGAGATTCGGAGGCTTCAGCCGCAGGTCTGGTGGACGGTAACATCGGGAGCTCGTGGGTCCATGGTGGGAGACCGCTTTTCCGGGATCCCGCAACGGCAGCTACTCCCGCCCGAGTTGCGGGGTTGAGGATGACCTGGAGCGGGGTCTGATATCGCCCGGCGCGGCATTGGTGGCCGTGGGACTTGCTGGCGCTACCGGGGGTTACAACATCAAGACCCGGAGCGTGGCCTTGCATCGCCTTGCATCGCCCGGCGCGGCTATAATGGCCGCGGGACATATCTACAATCGCCCACCGGGGGCTTTGGGCTTTGACATCGGGAGGAGAATGTGGAGTGCAGGGGAGAGATAAGCCAAGATTGACTGGCAATTAGTTCTAAAAGGGTTGATGGTGGATATGCAATGGAAGGCATTTAAAGACTGCATGGATGAACTACAAAAATTGTTCATCCCAGTTTGGCAAAAGAATAAATCAGGGAAGGTAGTGCATCCGTGGATAACAAGGGAAATCAGGGATAGTATCAAAGCAAAAGATGATGCGTACAAATTAGCCAGAAAAAGCAGCATACCAGGGGACTGGGAGAAATTCAGAGACCAGCAGAGGAGGACAAAGGGCTTAATTAGGAAAGGGAAAATAGATTATGAAAGGAAACTGGCAGAGAACATAAAAACTGACTGCAAAAGTTTTTATAGATATGTGAAGAGAAAGAGATTAGTTAAAACAAATGTAGGTCCCTTGCAGTCAGAAACAGGTGAATTGATCATGGGGAACAAGGATATGGCGGACCAATTGAATAACTACTTTGGTTCCATCTTCACTAAGGAAGACATAAATAATCTAATAGTCTAACATCGGTAGTGGGGAAACTGCTAGAGTCAGTTATTAAAGATGGGATAGCAGCACATTTGGAAAGTGGTGAAATCATTGGACAAAGTCAGCATGGATTTACGAAAGGTAAATCGTGTCTGACGAATCTTATAGAATTTTTCGAGGATGTAACTAGTAGAGTGGATAGGGGAGAACCAGTGGATGTGTTGTAACTGGACTTTCAGAAGGCTTTCGACAAGGTACCACATAAGAGATTAGGATACAAACTTAAATCACACGGTATTGGGGGTTCAGTATTGATGTGGATAGAGAACTGGCTGGCAAACAGGAAGCAAAGAGTAGGAGTAAACGGGTCCTTTTCACAATGGCAGGCAGTGACTAGTGGGGTACCGCAAGGCTCAGTGCTGGGACCCCATCTATTTACAATTTATATTAATGATCTGGACGAGGGAATTGAATGCAACATCTCCAAGTTTGCGGATGACACTAAGCTGGGAGGCAGTGTTAGCTGTGAGGAGGATGCTAGGAGACTGCAAGGCTCCTTGGATAGGCTGGGTGAGTGGGCAAATGTTTGGCAGATGCAGTATAATGTGGATAAATGTGAGGTTATCCACTTTGGTGGCAAAAACGGGAAGGCAGACTATTATCTAAATGGTGGCCGATTAGGAAATGGGGAGATGCAGCGAGACCTGGGTGTCATGGTACACCAGTCATTGAAAGTAGGCATGCAGGTGCAGCAGGCAGTGAAGAAAGCGAATGGTATGTTGGCCTTCATAGCAAGAGGATTTGAGTATAGGAGCAGGGAGGTTCTACTGCAGTTGTACAGGGTCTTGGTGAGACCACACCTGGAGTATTGCGTACAGTTTTGGTCTCCAAATCTGAGGAAGGACATTATAGCCATAGAGGGAGTGCAGAGAAGGTTCACCAGACTGATTCCTGGGATGTCAGGACTTTCATATGAAGAAAGACTGGATAGACTTGGCTTATACTCGCTAGAATTTAGGAGATTGAGAGGGGATTTTATAGAAACGTACAAAATTCTTATGGGGTTGGACAGGCTAGATGCAGGAAGATTGTTCCCGATGTTGGGGAAGTCCAGGACAAGGGGTCACAGCTTAAGGATAAGGGGGAAATCCTTTAAGACCGAGATGAGGAAAAACGTTTTCACACAGAGAGTGGTGAATCTCTGGAACTCTCTGCCACAGAGGGTAGTTGAGGCCGGTTCATTGGCTATATTTAAGAGGGAGTTAGATGTGGCCCTTGTGGCTAAAGGGATCAGGGGGTATGGAGAGAAGGCAGGTACGGGATACTGAGTTGGATGATCAGCCATGATCATATTGAATGGCGGTGCAGGCTCGAAGGGCCGAATGGCCTACTCCTGCACCTATTTTCTATGTATCTATGTATCTATAAGACTTTGCCTTCCATCACAGTGAGGAGGAGATTCACTGTGATGGATGTTTGTGTAAATTGTGTTGTGTCTTGGTTCTTTTTACTTATTTGTTACTTGACTGCAGAAACAGAATTTCGTTTGAACTTAGGTTCAAATGACAACAAATAAATATCTATCTATCTACATGACCAAGAACCATTGCTACCTCAGCAACAGAACATTGTGGCCCACCTCTATCATGAGCAGAGACTTATTTTCTAATTGTTTTGTGCTAATGCCTGACTGATATTTCCAATTTTTTCTATTTGCTATCTAGTAAAACCTATCTATAATTTATATATTATCTATAATTTATGTAGTCAAGTCCATGTGCCTGCATTTCTGCTGCAGGCAAGATTATTTTTTTGCACCTGTACTTTCATACTTGTGCGCCAGACAATAAACCAGACTTGACTTGACATCAATTTCCACACCATCAATGCCACAAGAGATTTGATTTATTTTACATTGCCGTTTATCAAACGTTACAGCGCTATCATGAATTATAGCATGTGCTTGGAATGAGTGAAGACCAGCTCGTGAGTGAGCAGCCACATAGTCTATTTAGTGACCACTTTAAGTGTGGTAAAACATTCCACGGTGCTTCACAGCGTGACACGTCTGCCGGCATCACTCGATCTCGCAGGGTGAAGTGCACTACCATATTTTATCTCTTTGTTCCACGCCGGTTTGTCAATGGCAGCCGGTGAATCCAAGCAGTACCCGTGGCTCGACGTTGAGCTATTCAAGTACAAGGCATTCAGTAACTTGGGCTTTCCCTGCTGTTATCAGGCAACTGAATCATCCTACCACAACTAGAGAGCAGTCCTAACCTACTGTCTACCTCATTGGACACCCTCAGACTATGTCTGATCGGACTTTACGGGACTTTATCTTGCACTAAACATTATTCACATTATTCCCTTCATCATGTATCTGTACACTGTGGCTGGCTCGATTGTTATCATGTATTGTCTTACCGCTGACTGATTAGCACGCAACAAAAGCTTTTCACTGTACCTCGGTACACGTGACAATAAACCAAACTCAAACACTATTATGTAATGTCTCGACAGGCTGGGAATATCCAGTGTAAAATGAGTTTCTCCAGGCTTGGCTATAAGCTCAATGCAACTAGTTGCTTGACAATCTGTGTGGAAAAAGGTGGGGGATCTCATTGAGACTTTCCAAAGTGAAAGGCATGGATACAGCGAATGTGGAGAGGATGTTTCCACTGGTGGCAGAGTCTATGACCAGAGGCCATATCTTCAGAATTAAAGGGAGTACCTATGGAAAGCAGATGAGGAAAAACTTTTTCACACAGAGAGTGGTGAATCTCTGGAACTCTCTGCCACAGAGGGTAGTTGAGGCCAGTTCATTGGCTATATTTAAGAGGGAATTAGATGTGGCCCTTGTGGCTAAAGGGATCAGGGGGTATGGAGAGAAGGCAGGTACGGGATACTGAGTTGGATGATCAGCCATGATCGTATTGAATGGCGGTGCAGGCTCGAAGGGCCGAATGGCCTACTCCTGCACCTAATTTCTATGTATCTATGTATTTCTTCAGTCAGAGGGTGGTGAATCTGTGGAATTCATTGCCACAGATGGCTGTGGAGGCCAAGTCAATGGATAATTTTAAGGTGGAGATTGACAGATTCTTGATTAGTGCGGGTGTCAGGGGTTATGAGGAGAAGGCAGGAGAATGGGGTTGAGAGGGAGAGATGGATCAGCCATGATTGAATGGCGGAGTAGACTTGATGGGCCGAATGGCCTAATTCTGCTCTGAGAACTTAGGAAAACCATGGGATTTCGAGGGAAGTTTAACTTGTTCTGTGGACATGTTTGTGAAGTACATCATTGGGGTTCAGTTTACTGTCACATGTACCGAGGTACAGTGAAAAGCTTTTGTTGCGTGCTAACCAGTCAGCGGAAAGACAGTACATGATTACAATCAATCTATTTACAGTGTACAGATACATGATAAGGGAATGATGTTTAGTGCCAGGTAAAGCCAAAAATGTAGAGGAAATGGTAATCTATCTAATCACATTACATTTGACTGGAATGTGAAATACAAACGCGTTCGCCCTCCGGTTCGTTACCTTAATGACCGTAAAAATGCACTTGGACTGCAGTGATTGCACATAAAGTTTTGGGTCTTTACAGAATTGACTTATTCCAGCAGTGGAGAAACTAAAGGCAACAATTTAGAAGTGAAAACTTTTTTTTTTGTAGGCCAAAAGCCTTGTGTAGCGGCAACTGCTGGTGCCTTGGGGTGGTCAAACCCTCGCATTGGCTGTCCCAGTCACGTGGGTGCGGGGAGCGTTATTCGCGCGCTTTTGCCCACGTCATTCATTCTAGCGCCACACTCGTGGATGCAACATCGTTTAGTTGGTGGTCTCATCGACTTGCGTTTATTCACTGTTTGACCGTTCATAATAAAACCCGTTGAATTAACTCACAATCTTGACTCGCCAAACTTGTATAATTATAATGTCCGTTTGCCTGCCCCCTCCTAAGTAGCATTAAGGAAATTTAATACCAGTCATAAAGGAAAGGATGGAATTAGGTCTTTACTTAGCACCAACTAAGTGCCCACATTAAGATGAGAAGATTTGTTTTATTTAGCATCAACCTCAGCAATAAAACCACGCCCCATATAAATTGCTAGCAGTGTTTAAATAACCACATGGTTATTATAGCAACCCTTGTTATTGCAACCATATACCAGTTGAGCTCTCTGCTTTTTAACCTTTCAATTATTTTTAAATTTGTGCTTTTTCCATTTAACTCTGTTCATTGTTGCACATACTGTGGGAATCGGGGGGCGTTTTGGTGAAATTTCAATTTCATCCGCCTTGTATAAGCACCAAAGGTTCTTGGCCCAGGTACAGGGAGAAGACAGGAGAATGGGGTTGAGAGGGAGATATAGATAAGGATGTGTTGGCTCTGGTGAGGGTCCAGAGGAGGTTTACGAGAATGATCCCAGGAATGAGTGGGATAACGTACGATGATCATTTGACGGCACTGGTCCTGTCCGTGGATTGTCACCTTGTCGTGGTGGTGAAGCTTGTGTGGTCCTGAGAGCGATGCCGTCTGCAGCTAGGCTCCTGGTAGGGCCACCCATGGCGGTAAGGTCGAGGGGGAGGACTCTGACAAAGAGCAATCCAACCAAGACCTCAACGGTGGAACAGGCGGAGGATGATGGCTGACCTTAGTGGAGCGTCACAACGGCTGGGAAGGCGGATGAAGGCTGCATATACCAGTTGAGCTCTCAATGCAGCAGAAAAGGGTCTCCGGTCGTCTTGGACTCAATGCCACTGGATCCTGACCCAGATCTGTCAAGGACCGTGCAGTGGCTGTCTGTGCACCAGTCTCCCCACGTTCAACAAAGCCACGCACTGGCGTCTTCCAACCCTGGAGACACCCATGGTCAGCCATGACCGAGGGGGCCTAAGAAGAAGAAACTGGGCCTCCACTCTAGTTTGGACGGATGACGGGGTGGGGGAACTCATTGAAACTTACTGAATAGTGAAAGGCTTGGATGGGCTGGATGTGGAGAGGATGTTTCCACAAGTGGGAGAGTCTAGGATCAAAGGTCATAGTGTGGCGCCATCTGGTGGTTGAGCCACTTATAGATCGAACCCTCGTCAGTAGAGCTAGGACGGTCACGTGACAGGGTTTGGCGGGAGTTGGGGGTGAAGTACGTCCGACAGCAACAGCAGGGACTTTGCTTATGCTCTCATTTTACGCCCGTGTGTTTAAAAGCTGCATTTGCTAATAAAGATTGTTTTATTCAATGCGTGGATTACTACAATAGCCAAATAATTAAAGGACGTTCCTTTCGGAAGGAGATGAGGAATTTGTTTTGCCAGGCGCTGATGAATCTGTGGAATTCATTGCCACAGAAGGCTGTGGAGGCCGTCAATGGATACTGTTAAGGCAGAGATTGATAGATTATTGATTAGTAGGGGTGTGAGGGATTATGGGGAGAAGGCAGGAGAATGGGGTTGAGAGGGAAAGTTAGATCCGCCATGATTGAATGGCGGAGTAGACTTGATGGGCCGAATGGCCTAATTCTGCTCCTAACACTTATGAACTAAGATCAAACATGATGGAATGGTGGAGGAGACTTAATGGGTCCAATTCTGCTCCTACATCTTATATGAATGTATTAAAATTGCCGCGCAGGAAAATACAATCCAGTCCGCAAAGCCTGCACCATAGTCGTATTACCCGAGACATTGCCATTACACATCTTCCACCCCAGCATCCAAGAAGCGGGGGTGGGAGATTGCATTCACGTGGTCTGCCCTGTTTTGACGAAAGCAACCAACCCGGCGTGCACAATCAAATAAGATCAAATAGAACAAGTTGTCCTACAACTTTAGGCTGTGCACGCCATACGCAAGAAGAAGAATCCAAGAAGCATCAAAACTTTAATTAAAACACAAGGGAAATATGAGCAAAATTGAAGTCCAAATCTAACCCAGGAGTCCATGTTGAATGTACATACAAGTTTACAAGTTAGAGGAGTAGAATTAGGCCATTTGGCCCATCGAGTCTACTCCGCCATTCAATCATGGCTGATCTCCGCCTCCTCAACCCATTTTCCAGCCTTCTCCCCATAACAATATGATGTCTTTGTCTTAAACAAGATGGGGAGTCTGTGACTTATATTTGTGTGAGTGCATCAAATTGGCTACCTGTTCTATTGATCTGCTAGCCTTTTTGAAACCCACAAAAAAAAATTCAGAATAGCTGAACTTTCCTATCGCTAGACTGAGGAATATCGGGAGTTTATTCCTTGGAATGCAGAAGGCTGATCTTATAGAAGTGTATAAAGTGAAGGTAGACAAAAATGTTGGAGAAACTCAGCGGGTGAGGCAGCATCTATGGAGCGAAGGAATAGGTGATGTTTCGGGTCGTGACCCGAAACATCACCTATTCCTTCATTCCAGCATTTTTGTCCACCTTCGATTTCTCCAGCATCTGCAGTTCTTTCTTAAACAGGTGTACAAAGTGAATGCACGGTGAATGCACAGAGTCTTTTACCCAGGCTAGGGGAATCAAGAGCTAGCGGACATAGGTTTGTGAGATGGGTAAAATTTAATAGGAATTTGAGGGGCAACCTTTTTGCAAAGGGTGTATATGGAAAAAGCTGCCCAAGGAAATGGTTGAGGCAGGTGCCTCAGTAACAATTAAAGACACTTGGACAGGTACATGGTTTGGAAAAGGATGAGAAGAATATGGGTCAAACACTGGTAAATAGGACTTAACTTAGAAGGCCATCTTGGTCGATATGGACAAGTTTGGCTGAAGAGCCTATTTCCATGCTGTTGAATTCTATGACTTTGTGAATTGGCACAATGGATTCAGTGGCCACCCTGCGGGTGTTAAGGAGCTGTCCCACTTGGGCGACCTAATCCGCGAGTTCTGGCGAGTTTGCCCTCGACTCATACTCGCAGCATGGTCGACACAAGGTCGTAGGAGGTCTTTGTAACTCTCCTTCATGCTCGAGAGTGGTCTCCGCGTACTCGAGGCCTCAGCTAGGTAGCGGCGGTTTTTTCAATATGTTAAAAAAATGCCCATGAGTAAAAAAGGGCGCCATGGAAAAAGTTCATACTTTTTTTACTCGTAGGTTTAGTCGTAGTAGGTCGGCATGTTAGTCGTAGGTAATCGAGGGTAGTCGAAGGTAGTCGTTAGATAGTCTTCATCATAGTCGAAGGGAGGTCGAAGGAGGTCGTCTTCACTCTCCACAATTCGGTGTCCAATTTTCCCGATGTTAGATGTAGCTAGTCGTAGCTAGTCGAAGCTGGTCTTCAACATAGTCGAAGGAGGTCTTCTACTTAGTCGAAGGTGGTCCTCAACATGTCATTTTTTTCAAACTCTTCTAAACTCGCCAATTAGGTCGCCCAAGTGGGACAGCCCCTTAAGACCATTTGATCCTTTATTATTATTTGAACAGTATGGGACAAATCCTATCATTAGCCAATTGAAGCTCAAGTTTCCCTGGTTTTTGAGTGGGTGGGAAATTACACTAGGAAAAAATTGCAAGCCCACATAGACGCAAGATGCCTTCAGCTTCACAATACTTAATGGCATTTAAAATAACTTGTAATGGAAGGTGTTTATTAGCATGGCAGCATAACTTGCCCCACGTTGTCTCACTGTCTTCCTTTACATATCGCTGCGTCACTGTGCCGCCCATTAGCAGGAATAAGATGACAGCGTGAAATTAGAGAGATTTTAGTTTAGAGATACAGCCCGGAAACAGGCCCACCAAGTCCGCACCGACCAGCGATCCCCGCGCACTAACACTATCCTACACGCACTAGGGACAGTTTACATTAGCTCCAGGCCAATTAACCTACAAAAAACCTGTGTGTCTTTGGAGTGTGGGAGGTAAACAGATATCTCGGAGAAAATCCTCGCCGGTCACTGGGAGAACATATGGACAAGCACCCGTAGTCAGGATCGAACCCGGGTCCCTGGAGCTGTAAGGCTGTAGCTCCACCGTTACACCACCTTGCTACCCCAGTGAGGGAGGGAGAATGCATGCTTCCTACCTTTTCTCAGGGTCAATTGTCACCCTTGGGGTTCACATCTGAGGAAGGGCCCCTCAGAGCAAGTGTCACCAAGCAGAGCCCGTGGATCCACATCTCTGAGGTGTCCATGGATTCAGAGTAAATTGGGATAAAATGGAGATGGAAATATTTAACATTTTGACGTCACATTTTATAACATCATTAAAGCTTAAAGGAACCTTCAGTTTAGGTCTAGGCTTATTGTTGTCGTATATTTACTGAGGTTGAAAAGCATTATTTTACATACTATTCAATCAATTTAGATAAAATACATTTATATAGTCAAGCCAAACTCGAGTACAATGATGTGGAGCAAAGGAAAAGATATAGGGTGCAGAACATAGCCTCAACATTGTAGCACAACTGTTCCAGAGACAATGTCTAATGTCTGCAATGGGGTACAGGTACATTGAACAGCACCGTGCCTGATAGAAGTGGCTGATGTATTATGTGTAAGAAGGAACTGCAGATGCGGATTTAAACTGAAGATAGACACAAAAAGCTGGACTAACTCAACGGGACAGGCAGCATCTCTGGAGAGAAGGAATGGGTGACGTTTCAGGTCGAGACCCTTCTTCAGATGTATTAGTCTGGGAAAGAACTGATGAGTCGCACTAATCCAACTAGTCAGAGTCTTACAGCGCAGAAACAGACTTCAACCCAGCCTGCCCACACCAGCCAACATGTCGCATCTACACTCGTCCCACCTGCCTGCTTTTGGCCCATATCCATCTAAACCTGTCCTATCCATGCACCTGTCTAACTGCTTCTTAAACAGTCTTGGAGCATGGAAGAGAATCTTGCTGCAAGGACAGCGATTCTCCATTAAAAAAAATGATGACGAATCATGCATTTATCACCCAGGCAGTTAAGTATTGGCTTAACGAATCGTTATTATTAATAGTTTGCAGTGACTTACTAATAGGGCGGCAGGGTTGCTGCCTTACAGCGCCAGAGACCCGGGTTCAATCTTGACCACGGGTGCTTGTCTGTATGAAGTTTGTACGTTCTCCCCGTGTCCTGCATGGGCTTTCTCCGGTTTCCTCCCACACAAGATGTGCAGGTTTGTCAGTTAATTGGCGTTGTATAATTGTAACATTGTAGTGTTAATGTGCGGGGATCGCAGGTCGGCACGGACTCAGTGGGCCGAAGGGCCTGTTTCCATGCTGTATCTAAACTAAACTAGACTTGCTGGATTATTTTTTTCTCTGACTCGATGACTTGTACCTTAAACCATGAAGACAATCTTGTTGATTTAGCAGTGGGAGCAGGCTGGTGGAGTGTTTTTATTGTCAAATGTCATTAAAAAAAATGTTTAAGTGAACCTTGTGTTTTTAGTGACATTGAAGTGGCACTTAACTAAAAGTAGAATGGTGGTTTCCAAGTGAACCCTTTCAGACTTGTCCTGCGTATATGAATTGCTGGGGGGTTACACTCCCAACCTGCATTAAAGCAGTGCCTTAGAAAATCTCCTCCAACTACAGGCCTGCCCCCATGTTTATATCACGGGACTGTTGAATTTTACTTTAAATTCTTTTCTGTTTTTTTTTTTTGCTTCTGTAAATTCTTGCAAAGAAAATGATATCAGTTGCTTCAGTAAAGGGAAAGGTGATGTTCAGGTTTGGATAAGTAGGGGCAGAATTAGACCACTCCGCCATTCAATTATGGCTGATCTGTATTTCCCTTCAAGCCCATCCTCCTGCCATCTCCCCCGAACCCCTGACACCCTTTACTAATCGTGGTAACATTTGGAATGCATTTCCTTGAATGACAATGGGATTTTATATTTATTTTTGACAGAGTAGGCCATTTGTGTTCTCACAATCTGCTTCTGGTGCATCTTAGTCTGAAGGACTGCCATATATTGAAGGGCCACAGTTACTCCTCATCCTCACCCATTCATGTACAGTCAAACCCATTTTGTTGCCCACAGTTCAGTAAAGTATCGCCAGACCTAAGCACCATCCCCGATATGTACAAAGTGCATTGAGATAGTCCACTGAGACTGTATGCAAGGGTCGCCGGGTTTGGCGCCATTTTCAAAGTCCAGTCGGGTCGGTGCGCTGGATCTCCTGGAGCGGGGCCCGATCCAGGCGAGCCCCAGGCTGCTGCAGGGCCTCCAGCCGCCGCCTCTCTCCATCTCTCCAGCCGTCACCTCTCAGCGAGCCGTCGTCCCTCTCCTCGCGCGGCCACAATCAGCACTTGTGGCCTCTGTCCCGCAGCTGACTTTGAGGGCGCGGAAGTTAAGGCCCCCGATTACCGGCTCTCTTACCGGCCCTTCCTCTTGTGTCCGCTGTTGCCGGCTCCCTCCGTCCTTCTCTTGGGTCCCCGGGGGACGAGCCGGGGCTGGGCCATCTCTAGTGTTCACTGCGTTCAGCAAGACTACGTTGTTGAGCTGAAGTTGGTCAGAGGCTGGTGGATCTGTCAAATTCATTTCACAGATGACAGTGGAGGCCAGGTCAATGGATATTTTTAAGGTTGAAATTGACAGATTCTTGATTAGTAAGGGTGTCGGGGGTTATGGGGCGAAGACAGGAGAATGGATTTGAGAGGCCAAGATTGAATGGTGGAGTAGACTTAATGGGCTGAATGGCCTAATTCTTCTCCTAGAATTTATGAACATCCACTCTATATGTATGACACTATAACTTTAGTTTAGATGTTTTAGTTTAGAGATACAGCGTGGAAACAGGCCCTTCGGCCCACCGGGTCCGTGCCGACCAGCGATCCCCGCACATTAACACTATCCTATACCCACAAGGGACAATATTTACATTTACCAAGCAAATTAACCTACAAACATGTACGTCTTTGGAGGGAGTGCAGCGTAGGTTTACAAGGTTAATTCCCGGGATGGCAGGACTGTCAGGTGCTGAGAGAATGGAGCAGCTGGGCTTGTACACTCTGGAGTTTAGAAGGATGAGAGGGCATCTCATTGAAACATATAAGATTGTTAAGGGTTTGGACACGCTAGAGGCAGGAAACATGTTCCCGATGTTGGGGGAGTCCAGAACCAGGGGCCACAGTTTAAGAATAAGGAGTAAGCCATTTAGAACGGAGACGAAGAAACGCTTTTTCTCACAGAGAGTGGTGAGTCTGTGGAATTCTCTGCCTCAGAGGGCGGTGGAGGCAGGTTCTCTGGATGCTTTCAAGAGAGAGCCAGATAGGGCTCTTAAAAATAGCAGAGTCAGGGGATTATGGGGAGAAGGCAGGAATGGGGTACTGATTGGAGATGATCAGCCATGATCACATTGAATGGCGGTGCTGGCTCGAAGGGCCGAATGGCCTACTCCTGCACCTATTGTCTATTGTGGGAGGAAACGGTAGATCTCTAAGAAAACCCACGCAGGTCACGGGGAGAATGTACAAACTCCGTACAGACAGCACCCGTAGTCGGGATGGAACCCGGGTCTCTGGCGCTGCAGTCGCTGTAAGGCAGCAACTCTACCGCTGCGCCACAGTGACCGCCCCCTCTCATAATCTCTCGTAATCTATAAATTGGTTATTATTTGATGCCTTCACATTAACAGTGCCACTCTTTGTGTGAGTCCTTTGTGTACCCATCCATGTGCACCATGTACACCTCCCACACATTCGTAACACTGCTGTCATTTTCTGTGAATATACTGTTTTCACCATAATGCAATCAAGATCGGTTTCAGTTTAGAAGAAAAAAGTACCTGGCATAATCCCAGCAACAATATCAATTCAGTAAATGATCCTGGACTTGAGATATCAGGCAGGAGGATAAAGTCATTGTAATGTTAGAACATGGAATTGCTCCTACTTTACACGGATCGTGTTAGTAATGCAGGCAGGAGTACAATTGGGCAATAAAAAGGAACTGCAGAAGCTGGTTTACAATAAAGAAAGATGCAAAATGCTGGAGTAACTCAGTGGGTCAAGCATCATCTGTGGACAAAATGGCTCGGCGACATTTCAGGTTGGGATCCTTCTTCAGACCCCATCTTACTGTAGTGGTTGGGGGGGGGGGGGGGTTTGGAGGGGGAAGAAACTGGAAGCGAGGGGGGAAAAAAACAGGACAAATTGGGGCCGTCACCAGATGACCTCGGACAAGGAGAATTGGAATCAGTCCAATTCGGTAGTTTGCGGCAATGTAAGCTTTGTCAGTCTGGAGGATGTCCTTGATACCCAAGCTGCAACATGGTTCCACCTATCTACCATCCAACCCCTCTAAAACCCCCTCACCTGTGTTCACCTAGTGTCCTCCATGCTTTGTCCTTCCTCTCCCCCCTTCCAGCTTTCTTCTCCCCCTCCCCCCTCCCCCACACACAATCAGTCTGAAGAAGGGTCTCAGGCCAAAACATCTCCGATCCACATTCCCCACAGATAGTTTAGAGATCCAGCGTGAAAACAGGCCCTTCGGCCCACGATTCCGCGCCGACCGACGATCGCACATTCACACCAGTTCTACCCTAGATACGAGGGACCGTTTACACAAGACAGTCAACCTACAAACCCGCACGCCTTTGAGATGTGGGTGGAAACGGAGCACCCGGAGAAAGCCCACGCAGTCACAGGGAGAACGTGCAAAGATAGCACCCAAGGTCAGGATCGGATGCTGCCTGACTTGCTGTGTTACTCCAGCACTTTGTTGTGATTTTTGTGTATTAACCAGCGCCTGCAGTTCATTGTTTCTACTTTGTTGAGCATCTTAGTTTTGGCCTTGGACTATGTAGTCTTTAACGTTGGTCTGAGTGTGTCTGTGTGTGTCTGTCTGGAGCCCTGTCTGTGCGTCTGGAGCCCTGTCTGTGCGTCTGGAGCCCTGTCTGTGCGTCTGGAGCCCTGTCTGTGCGTCTGGAGCCCTGTCTGTGTGTCTGGAGCCCTGTCTGTCTGTCTGGAGCCCTGTCTGTCTGTCTGGAGCCCTGTCTGTCTGTCTGGAGCCCTGTCTGTCTGTCTGGAGCCCTGTCTGTCTGTCTGGAGCCCTGTCTGTCTGTCTGGAGCCCTGTCTGTCTGGAGCCCTGTCTGTCTGTCTGGAGCCCTGTCTGTCTGTCTGGAGCCCTGTCTGTCTGGAGCCCTGTCTGTCTGGAGCCCTGTCTGTCTGGAGCCCTGTCTGTCTGGAGCCCTGTCTGTCTGGAGCCCTGTCTGTCTGGAGCCCTGTCTGTCTGGAGCCCTGTCTGTCTGGAGCCCTGTCTGTCTGGAGCCCTGTCTGTCTGGAGCCCTGTCTGTCTGGAGCCCTGTCTGTCTGGAGCCCTGTCTGTCTGGAGCCCTGTCTGTCTGGAGCCCTGTCTGTCTGGAGCCCTGTCTGTCTGGAGCCCTGTCTGTCTGGAGCCCTGTCTGTGCGTCTGGAGCCCTGTCTGTCTGTCTGGAGCCCTGTCTGTCTGTCTGGAGCCCTGTCTGTCTGTCTGGAGCCCTGTCAGTGTGTCTGGAGCCCTGTCAGTGTGTCTGGAGCCCTGTCAGTGTGTCTGGAGCCCTGTCAGTGTGTCTGGAGCCCTGTCAGTGTGTCTGGAGCCCCGTCTGTGTGTCTGCAGCCCCGTCTGTGTGTCTGGAGCCGTGTCTGTGTGTCTGGAGCCTTGCCTGTGTGTCTGGAGCCTTGCCTGTGTGTCTGGAGCCTTGCCTGTGTGTCTGGAGCCTTGCCTGTGCGTCTGGAGCCGTGTCTGTGCGTCTGGAGCCGTGTCTGTCTGGAGCCCTGTCTGTGTGACTGGAGCCCTGTCTGTGTGACTGGAGCCCTGCCTGTGCGTCTGGAGCCGTCCCTGTGCGTGTGGAGCCGTGTCTGTGCGTCTGGAACTGTGCCCGCACTGTCCTTGATTATCTGATTTATTTTTGGTGTATTTTCTTTCTTATGTGCCCTGCTCTGAACACTGCTCTTATGTGCCAAAAATAACATCCTGGACGGACTCTGTTTATTTTTAAAGGGAAGTTAAAGACTTAAATATAATTTTAGGGGATCCAGTTCCATCCGTTGGGAATTTATAATCGTGATAAAACAAGCTAATCTGCTAATCTTCACATTAGACCAGTGAGCGACTGATGTACAAGTTTGACCCTTTAAATGTGCCAACGTATATTGGCAGGGAGAGACTGAGGCGGAGTTCAGTTAGTTTGTGTCATTGTCACATGTACCGAGGTATAGTGAAAACCTTTTGTTGCGTGCTATCCAGTCAGCAGAAAGACAATACATGATTACAATCGAGATATTTACAGTGTATAGATACACGATAAAGCAATAACCTTTAGTACTAGGTAAAGCCAGCAGAGTCTGATCAAAGATAGTCCGAGGGTCACCAATGAGGTAGATAGTAGTTCAGGACTGCTCTCTGGTTGCGGTAGGATGGTTCAGCTGCCTGATAACAGCTGGGAAGAAACTGTCCTTGAATCTGGTGGTGTGCGTTTTCACACTTCTGTACCTTTTGCCCGATGGGAGAGGAGAGAAGAGGGAGTGGTCAGGGTGCGACTCATCCTTGATTATGCTGCTGGCCTTGCCGAGGCAGCGTGAGGTAGCATGACCTGTCATCCCACCACAACCAGAGAGCAGTGCTGAACTACTATCTACCTCTTGGGTGACCCACAGACTAACCTTACCATGTACCACTGTAAATGGCTCGATTGCGATCATGTGTTGTCTCTCCGCTGACTGGATAGCACGTGACAAAAGCTTTTCACCGTACCTCGGTACACGTGACAATAAACTAAACTGTGACTGATATCTGTGCCTCTCTATGTCCCTTCAGTTCCCTCGAGTGGCATTGTAATTGTAGGAGATAGACACCCAATGCTCGAGTTTTGCTGAAGGCCTGAAGAAAGGCTCTGGGGCAGCCACGGTGGCGCAGCGGTAGAGTTGCTGCCTTACAGCGAATGCAGCGCCGGAGACCCGGGTTCGATCCCGACTACGGGCGCTGTCTGTACGGAGTTTGTACGCTCTCCCCATGACCTGCGTGGCTTTTCTCCGAGATCTTCGGCTTCCTCCCACACTCCAAAGACGTACGGGTTTGTAGGTTAATTGGCTTGGTAAATGTAAAAACTGTCCCTAGTGGGTGAGGGATGGTGTTAATGTGCGGGGATCGCTGGTTGGAGTGGACCCGGTGGGCCGAAGGGCCTGTTTTCACGCTGTACCTCTAGTGACCTGCTATGCTATCTATTATGTTCTATTACTCTGTGTTCCAGATGCCTGATAATATTATCCTGGTGCTCACAGTGGGAAGGACTGTGAGGTGTAAATTAGTTATTATACTGTGTTCTCCTCCCAAGTGGTTCCTTTTTTTTCCCTCCTGTTAAATTCTTCTTTTAAATGCTGGAAATGTCCAATAACGCAGGTGCTTATTTTTAATCTCAAACCTCCGGCCAAATTCAATGTTTATATGTGTCGGAAGGAGCTGCAGATGCTGGCTCGTTCTGAAGATGTACGCAAAATGCTGGAGTAACTCGGCACGTCAGGCAGTGTCGCTGGAGAGAAGGACAAGGTGACCCTTATTCAGACTCGAGGGGAGGCGCTTCGGGTCGAGACCCTTCCTCCCACTCGCAGCTGATGTTTCGGGTCGAGACCCTTCTTCAGCCAGTCTGAACCAGGCAGCCAAGATCACCTATTCCTTTTCTCCAGAGATGCTGTCTGACCCGCTGAGTTACTCCAGCATTTTGTGTCGTCTAAATATTCATAGCTTTTCCACTTTGCTCTATCATATTAATCAGGAACAACTGACAGCATGGTGTGAGCCACGTATGATAATGATAATGGCAATCAGACGCAATTGAAGGGTGTACAATGATATTGAGTCTTCAACACAGATTAAATGCATGTTCTGAAGTTCATGGTGATCCTTGAGATTATTTGAACGCAACATCAACAGCTTTAGAAAATGTCTCGCAGCTTATCTCCTGATACCGGATGGTCAGTATCTTAAATGCCAATAATAGATTTCAAAGGCAAATTACAGGATCCTTTAATACCTCCTGGATTATTGGTATTTTGCCCTTGTTTCCGCAGCTTACTCGCCTTTGAGAATTTGATATCAGTTTTTGCGTATCCAAATTTCTTTATCCTAAACATTTCTTTTGTCCCTATCTCTCTGTTGACAATACACAGGTTTCTGTCACCTATGGTCGAAGATTTAATTAGTTTAGTGATACAGCGTGGAAACAGGCCCTTCGGCCGACAGAGTCCATGACGACCAGCGATCCCCTTCAGTTAAACTAAAAAAAAGCTTGCACGTTACGGTGGTTAGCGATTGTCTGCAATGTTCATTTCACTCTTTGAGCGAAATACAAGATTTCATTTTCTTGTAAGATATAAGAAACAAAGTGCTGAAGTAACTCTGCGAGTCATAGACAACATCTTCGGAAGGGATTGATGGCAGACATTTTGGATTGCGGTCCTTCTTTCATAGAGTCATAGAGTGATACAATGTGGAAACAGGCCCTTCAGCCCTACTTGTATGTCCCAGCTACACTAGTCCCACCTGCCTGCGTTTGGTCCACATCCCTCCAAACCTGTCCTATCCATGTACATCTAACTGTTTCTTAAACATTGGGATTGTCCCTACCTCAACTACCTCCTCTGGCAGCTCGTTCCATACACCCACCTCTCTTTGTATGAAAAAGTCACCCCTCTGATTTCTATTAATTTTTTTTCTTTTCCTTCACCTTAAACCTATGTCCTCTGGTCCTCGATTCACATACTTTGGGCAAGAGACTTTGTGCATCTACCCGATCTATTCCCCTCATGATTTTATGCACTTCTGTAAGATCACCCCCTCATCCTCCTGCGCTCCAAGGAATAGAGTCCCAGCCAACTCAACCTCTCCCTATAGCACAGACCCTCGAGTCCTGGCAACATCCTCGTAAATCTTCTCTGTACCCTTTCCATCTTCTGCCCAGATTGCATATTGGACTAACGCCTCCTATTGCTTTGAGCTGGAAACACCCAGCTGGTCAGACAGCATGAGCAGGGAGTAAGGCTGAGGTTTCATGCCAAGGGCCAGTTATTCGAAGTACAGTGACGTAGGAGTGAAGGCAGGGCAGGTTGTTTAGTTTAGAGATACAGCGTGGAAACAAGCCCTACGGCCCACCAAGACCCAACCGACCAGCGATCCCCATACATTAACGCTACCACAGGGACATTGTTACATGTATATCCAGCCAATTAACCCACAAACCCGTACGTCTTTGGAGTGTGGGAGGGAACCGAAGGTAACGGAGTAAACCCACGCAAATCACGGGGAGAACGTACAAACTCCGTACAGACAAGCACCCTTAGTCGGGATCGAACCCGGGTCTCTGGCGCTGTGAGGCAGCAACCCTACCGCTGTGCCACCGTGCCGCCCTTTGATGGTTGGTGATGGAGAGTTGTAGTGAGAGGCAGCTGCAAGATCCAAGATCAGGGTCACTGCTGTGGATTGGCAGGCCGCATTCTGCCAAGTGCCGACCCAATCTACATTTTAATTCTGCAATGCAGAGGAGGCCACTTTGTGAATGGGAGGCAGTGCAGGTAAATTGCTGCTTCTTACCTTTGCTGCCAATTCCCATCCTGCTGTACTTCCTCGTTGACTTCTCACTCTACATTTCAGGGGATGAGTTAGCAACCTTCCATTTATATCCACCTGTTCTCACACCTGCTGTGACTACACCCCTCCCACTCTGCTTCCTGCAAGGATTCCATTTCACTCTCCCAGTTTCTCCATCCCTGTGGTATCTGCAGTGATTACATGTCTTTCTGTACCTTCACGTGATCCATACCCTTTCACTCCCTGCGTAACCATAAGGCTGTCTCAAAGCATCTTGCATGCCACTGTCGTAACATTTTAAGATGTCTTCCTCTTTCCTATAGAGTGCCTCGGAGGGCGGTGGAGGCAGGTTCTCTGGATACTTTCAAGACAGAGCCAGATAGGGCTCTTAAAGATAGCAGAGTCAGGGGATATGGGGAGAAGGCAGGAACGGGGTACTGATTGGGGATGATCAGCCATGATCACATTGAATGGCGGTGCTGGCTCGAAGGGCCGAATGGCCTACTCCTGTACCTATTGTCTATTGTCTATTGTCTACACCAAGGCTTCTCCGCTACCATTGTTGACACTGTCTATTTTCTGCATGACTGCACTTTCCCTCTTTCCTGTCAGCCAGTAAAAGGGCAGGGTTGTCTTCTACTTCCACACCACCAGCCTACAATGTTCAATGAATTTTAGAGACACAGCCTGGAAACAGACCCTTCGGCCCTCCGAGTCCAAACTGACCATCAATCACCCGTTCACACTAGCTCCATGTTATCCCACTTTCTCATCCACTCCCCGCACTCGAGGGGCAATTTTACAGAGGCCAATTACCATCTTTGGGATGTCGGAGGAAACCCACATGGTCACTGGGAGAACGCGCAAACCCCACACAGACAGCACCCAAGGGCAGGTTTGATCCTGGGTCTCTGGCCCCACAAGGCAGCAGCTGTGCCAACGTGCCACCCTGTTGAAGGTGGTGGAAGCTCATGGAGGAAAATTCATTGAACGTCATAGGCTGGTGGTCTGGAAGTGGAAGACAACCCTACCCTTGTTCTGGCTGAAAGCAGGGAAGTGCAATTCTTCCTTGCAGCAGTACAACAGGTTCAGAAACAACCCCAGCCCCAATCCAACCTCCATTTTCAGGATTCCAGAGGGACTAACCTGACAGAACTCATTGTTTCTCCTCTTCCAACTCCACCAAACATGTTGTTGCAACACCCTTCCATGCAATACTTGCCCTTTTCTCTCTTCCTATCTCACCATCCCCGAACTGGAACAGATTTTTGCAGACAAAGTAATAATTTGCTTGCACTTCTCTGTATTTACTGAACTGCATCTGATGCTCACAGTTTGGTCTCTTCTGCATGGGAGAAACCAGATACGTATTGGGTGACTGCTGTGTACATCTCCTCCGTTCGGTCCACAAGGATTATAATTGGACTTCCACTCTGACTTTCTTTCTACAAGGAGATAGATAGTCAGGAGTTAAGCGAGTTTTATTTTTCATATGTACTGAAAGGGTAACAATGCCATTTTGCCGTATTCTCCTCACTCTTTTCCTCTCTCTGCAACTTAACAGACGTTTTCTCACCTTTCCCAGTTCTGATCAAGGGTCTTCGACGTGAACCGCTGTTTCTCTCCCCACTGACGCTGACTGGCCTGCATTCTGCTTGAAATGAAATGAATTGTTAGCCTGCACTCTGCTTGAAATGAAATGAATTGTTAGCCTGCACTCTGCTTGAAATGAAATGAATTGTTAGCCTGCAGAGAGCTTCCAGCATTTTCTCTTTTGTTTTGGAATTCCAACATCGGTTATTTTTCTCCAAACATGAGTGCTTTTCTTGCTTCTACCGTAAAATCCTTTCCAGTCAGAGCTTAAAAACAATGGCTTTTTTGGTAAATTACACAATGACTCAGCTGGCCCAAGGAGAGAGATGTTTCATCAGTAAGGACACTTTAAAATCCTGAAGGTTGGGATTTGCAAATTTTGCATTCCCAATAAGCGATAACGTGATAATTTTTTAATGTATATCTTTCCTAGAAGTTTGCAGGGGCAAATATAATGACCATGTCTCATGATACTAAATCTCCATTGCATCATTCCAGCATCCATTGGTTTCTGTCCATTCAATTTTTGTGCTTATTTCCTCCATTTTTAGTTTAGTTTAGCAATACAGCGCCGAAACGTACGCGTGTGTGTGTATGTATGTGTATATATACGCGCGCACACACACACACACACACACACACACACACAGTCTGTGCTGACCAACGATTTCCCTGCACACTTGCCCAATCCTACACACTAGGGACAATTTACAATTTCACCGAGCTAATTAACCTACAAACCTGTATGTCCTTGGAGTGTGGGAGGGAACCCACGTGGTCACAGGGAGAACAAACAAACTCTGTACAGACAGCACCCATGGTCAGGAGCGAACCTGGGTCTCTGGCGCTGTGAGGCAGCAACTCTACCGCTGCATGTTTGTATGGGTGTGTGTGTGTGTATATATGTTTATTTGGTGATGCCGGTATGATCATAGCGAACAGGATGCATGTACTGGTTATGAATCAAGTTTAGCTACGTGGATGAGAGTTTGTGTTGAATAAACAGCACTCGGCAAGAGGCAGGAAGAAAGAGAAATTATTCTTAATAGATGCCAAATATTTGTATCATCACCTCTGTGCCTCATTAACAACCTTTATATTCAACTTTGCTCTTTCACAGCTTGGCAGCAATCCGTACAAAGAAAGAAAGCATCTAATCTGACCGCCACATTTCGGGAAACGCTTTGGGTAGTCTGAAATATTAAATGACTCTTTGAGGAGGTAAGTGTTTTTTTATTTATCCCTCAAAATTGCTTTAGTACATTGCATCACTGAATCATCCGTGCACCTGAAGATTATTATCACATAATAAGACAGGAGACAAGCTACGTGTATTATTTTGTTGCAACAAGGCAATCATATTGGTGACCTTTGAAAGAGTGGTCGTCATACAATGCCGGAGTAACTCAGCGGGACAGGCAGCATCTCTGGAGAGGAATGGATGATGTTTCAGATTGAGACAGAACAGGTGTGTAGGTTAATTGGTTTGGTTATATTGTCTGTAATGTGTAGGATAGTGTGAGTGTGTGTAAGCTGGGCACTTTGGAAGACATTTTCTATAGGTTAGCGCCTCTGAATGCCAAAGTCTAGCAGGCATAGCTTTAAAGGTGACGGGGGCAAAATTTAAAGATGTTTGGGGGGGGGTTCTGTATCAGACGGGACTTGACCGGAAACATCATCCATTCCTTCTCTCCAGAGATGCTGCCTGCCCCGCTGAGTTACTCCAGCATTTTGTGTCTGTCTTTGATTTAAACCAGCATCTGCAGTTCCTTCCTGCACAATTTGAAAGACTGGTGCGTGTTTGATTACGAGAATGGTCTTGAGCAGAATGGACCTCATTGAAACTTATCGAATAGTGAAAGGCTTGGATAGAGTGGATGTGGAGAGGATGTTTCCACCAGTGGGAGAGTCTAGGACCAGAGGTCATAGCCTTAGAATTAAAGGACTTTACTTTAAGAAGGAAATGAGGAGGGATTTCTTTAGTCAGAGGGTGGTGAATCTGTGGAATTCTTTGCCACAGAAAGCTGCAGAAGCTAAGTCAAGAGATTCAAGAGACATTTATTGTCACATGCACCAATTGGTACGGTGAAATTTGGGGTCACTATACAGCCATACGAATAAAAAAAGAACAAAATACGATAGTATTTTAACTTAAACATCCCCTGCACAGCGGAATCAACGTTTCCCACTGTGGGAAGGCCCAAAGTTCAGTCATCCTCCTCTTTGATGTTCTTTGATGTTCACCCGTGGTCGGGGCCTCCCGAGCCCCCCCGTAATCGCCGCTACGGGTGGCCCGATGCTCTGGCCCTCTCGCCGGGATGATGGAACTCCGACGTCGGAACGGGAGAACAACCTCAGCGGCTTGGACCTCCGAATCGGCCACTTCCTACCAGAGTCCGCGGCTCCCGAAGTCCACAGGCCGCGCCGAGCGGAGACCGACGCTGACGGCCCTCGGCAAAGGGCCCCAGGGCACCGCGATGTTGAAGTCAGCGCCGCCCGCCCGCGCTGGAAGCTCGTCAAACCACAGCCCCGCGATGTTGTTGCAGCAGGCCCAGCACTCTGGAGCTTCAAACGGCAATCCCAGGTGAGGCATCGCCCTCTCCACGATGTATCCAGCGCTGCGCCGCCGCTGCTGAAGCTCTGGTCCGATCCCCGGCAGGAAAGGCCGTGCCAATCCAGTTGGTTGGCCGCGAGGAGGGGGGCGAGAACGTGACTCGGAGAATAGTCGCATCCTCGCCAGGAGGCGACTGGGAGACGGTTTCCCTCCTCCCCCACATAGAAAAACTAAAGAAACCTCCTCAACATACTTTTAAACAAACTAAAAAAATTTTAAAAGGTGGAGAAAACGGACAGACTGTAGGCAGAGGCAGCCTTCATGCGGCGCCCCTAGTGAATTTGGTCAATGGATATATTTAAGGCAGAGATAGATAGATAGATTCTCGATTAGTACGGGTGTCAGGGGATATGGGGAGAAGGCAGGAGAATGGGGTTAGGAGGGAGAGATAGATCAGCCATGATTGAATGGCGGAGTAGACTTGATGGGCCGAATGGCCTAATTCTGCTCCTTTCACTTATGACCTTATGACATAACATGATGCCCATATTCCTCAAATACTACCCATTCAAGTATCTGTCCAAATGAAGTTTAAATGTTGAAACAAGGAATTGCAGATGTTGGTTTACAAAATAATGACACAGAGTGCAGGAGTAACTCAGCAGGTCAGACTGCATCTCTGGAGAATATGGATAAGTGATATTTCAGGTCGGGACCTTTCTTCTGACCCGAGACCCTGAATCGGACTTCACCTACACCATTATGGATAAGTGGCTTACACTTAATGGCTTTCTTAAAGCCCTGTCCCACGGTACGAGCTCATTCCAAGAGCTCTCCCGAGTTTTAAAAATATCAAACTCATGGTAAGCACGGAGAATGAACGTAGCGGGTATGTTGGAGCTCGGGGACGTCTCTTAGCACTAACGGCAGGTACTCGGGAAGACTCGCTAACGGCAGGTAAGCACAGGAAGACTCGTGAAGATTTTTCAACATAATGAAAAATGTCCACGAGAGCCCCGAGTACCGACGAGCGGCCATTACCGTAAATCTCCGAGTTCGAATCAGGGCAAACTCGGGAGAGCTCTTGGAATGAACTAGTACCGTGGGACAGGGCTTTTACATGTGAATCTGGGCACTGAATATACATTCACGTGGCCCATTAATGTATAACGCCTCTGATGTACTCCCCGTGTTTTTTTTAAAGCATTATTCAAGTGTGATAAATTACTTATTTTCCTAAATTTAATATGAGGAGGACACTAACATGGTGAATCAGTGCAATTCATTGCCACAGATAACTGGAGGCCATGTCTTGAGTATTTATAAAGCGGAGATTGATAGGTTTTTGATCAATTAGGGCAAGGGTTCCCAACCTGGGGTAAATTTGTTGATTCTGGATTTGTACATATTTGTTCTCATTGACTGTTTGGTTCTGGATCTGTTCATCATTAGTTGTTCATAAATAAGTGAAATAACATTGTTATGTGCTATTAAGGTTGCCTGGGGTAAACGGCACGAAAAAGGTTGGGAACCCCTGATTTAGGGTATCAAAGGTTACGGGGAGAGGGCAGGAGAATGGGGTTGAGAGGAAAAAATGCATCAGCCATGATCAAATGGTGGAGCAGACTCGATGGGCCAAATGGACCAATTCTGCTTCTTTAAATATTATTCAAGTGTGATGAATTACTTCTTTTCCTTAATCTAACATGAGGAAGACACTGAAGCAAATTTCAGCATCAACACCATTGTCCTGACTTTGATCAGTTATCTAAAAACAGAACAGGATATGAACCAAATTCCTTAATTGCATTAAATATCACCTCTAAGCGAAGGAACATAAAACAAATTAATGCAATCTGTCCTCAGCCTCTCTAAGCCATCGTGAGTCTCAAATCATAGTTGACCATTATAACAGTCTTGTAAGAGCAATGTCAAGCTGCCTGATATTATTTATAGACTTCACCGAAGGCTGCAATTGTAAATGCTCAGAACTCGGAATCCATATTCTCCAGAGATTTAGCCCTGTTGGGCATTTAGCACTTGGCAACACAGACCACGGGCACAAAACAAAAAAAACTCAAAAATTCACGAGAGTTGCTCATTGTCTGGTCGTTTCTAAAAATATCCTGGGCAAGAAATGTTACTGACTGGCTTCTCTGCTCACAACCACAGGGAGATGATCTGCACATCGTGACCAGACATCACGTCATCTTGGGCTACATTTTCCACCCAGAGAGTTGTGAATCTGTGGGATTCTCTGCCACAGAAGACAGTGGAGGACAATTCACTGGATGTTTTCAAGAGAGAGTTAGATTTAGCTCTTGGGACTAATGGAATTGAGGGATATGGGAAAAAAAGCAGGAACGGGGTACTGATTTTGGATCATATTGAATGGTGGTGGTGGCTCGATGGGCCGAATGGCCTACTTGTGCACTTATTTTCTATGTTTCTAATACTGGGGACATGTGTAGAGCTGCTGCCGTTATTTATGGTGCCCAAAGTGCACATCAGTAAACAAATGTCACACTGACTGCAGCAGAAACTGCGAAGCATGTATCTGCGTATACTTAGCGCTTATGGTATTTCAATTAATAGACAATAGACAATAGGTGCAGGAGTAGGCCATTGGGCCCTTCGAGCCAGCACCGCCATTCAATGTGATCATGGCTGATCATCCCCAATCAGTACCCCATTCCTGCCTTCTCCCCATATCCCCTGACTCCGCTATTTTTAAGAGCCCTATCTAGCTCTCTCTTGAAAGCATCCAGAAAACCTGCCTCAACCGCCATCTGAGGCAGAGAATTCCACAGACTCACCACTCTCTGTGAGAAAAAGTGTTTCCTCGTCTCTGTTCTAAATGGCTTACTCCTTATTCTTAAACTGTGGCCCCTGGTTCTGGACTCCCCCAACATCGGGAACATAGAATTAAAGCTGCTAGCACAGGTGGCTCAGTGGTAGAGTTGCTGCCTTATGGTGCCAGAGACCCGAGTTTGATCCTGACCACGTGTGCTGTCTGTACGGAGTTTGCACGTTCTCCCCGTGACCTGCGTGGGTTTTCTCCGGGATTTCCTGTTTCCTCCCACACTCCAAAGACGTCCAGCTTTGTCGGATAATTGGCTTGGTATAATTGTAAAATTGTCCCCCCGTGTGTGTAAGTTAGTGTTGGTGTGCGGGGATCGGTGGTCAGCGTGAACTTGGTGGGCCGAAGGACATGTTTCTGCACTGTATCTCTAAACTGAAACTGAGCACAGAAAGATATGACAAATCCAGTCTATATAAAGCTTAGAATATAGAAACAAGGAACTGCAGATACTGGTTTACCAAGGAAAGCCACAAAGTGATGGAGTAACTCAGCAGGTCAGGCAACAATTCTGTGGAATTCTCTGCCACAGAAAGTAGTTGAGGCCGGTTCATTGGCTATATTTAAGAGGGAGTTAGATGTGGCCCTTGTGGCTAAAGGGATCAGGGGGTATGGAGAGAAGGCAGGTACAGGATACTGAGTTGGATGATCAGCCATGATCATATTGAATGACAGTGCAGGCTCGAAGGGGCCGAATGGCCTACTCCTGCACCTATTTTCTATGTTTCTATGTTTCATCCCGGGAGAACATGACCAAGGGATGTTTCAGGTTGGGACCCATCTTCAGACTTGCCCATATCTGCCGTTCTATAAGATCAGGGTTGTCCGATTTGTAACTTCAACCCTGCTAATGGATGCTAACATTTCAGCCCTTGTCAAGCGGTGGGAGTATTGCAACCTTCACGTGGTCCGCCCTGTTTCGACGAATGCAATCAACCTGGCGTGCACAATCAGATAAGATCAAATAGAACAAGTTGTCCTCCAACTTAAGGCTGTGCCCGCCATACGCAAGAAGAAGAAGAAGCCCTTGTCAAGTTCAGACAAAAATGGACAAAGGTTCATGCACTCGGTCTGCTCATGAAATGTTGTGGAACTTAGAACGATACGAGCCTACTCTTTGTTCATCCATACACCTGTACAGGATACTGAGTTGGAGTACAGGATACTGAGTTGGATGATCAGCCATGATCACATTGAATGGCGGTGCAGGCTCGAAGGGCCGAATGGCCTACTCCTGTACCTATTTTCTATGTTTCTATGTTAGTTTGAGTCTGGTTCTATGCCTTTAATGAGGGCTTTCTCTATCACAGCAGGATAGTGAGAATGGAGCAAGCGGCTGATTGCGTACTTTCTCCTCCAACATCAATTGTTGTGGTGGATAAACGCCATTAGTCTGTGATCTGCAGGGTGTTTTCTTTTCCCTTTTTGCCGTTGGGCGGTGACTGCGAAGCATATATCTGCATACACTTACCATTTGTGGTATTTCAATTAAAGCAGCTCGCACAGGTGGCTCAGCAGTACAGTTGCAGCCTTGCAGCGCCAGAGACTACGAGTGTTGCCTGTACGGCATTTGTACGTTCCCCCTGTGACCGCGTGGGTTTTCTCCGGGTGCTCCGGTTTCCTCCCACACTCCGAATTGTAGTTTAAGTGGCTTTGGTAAAGTTGTAAATTGTCCCTAGTGCGTGTAGGATAGTGTTAGTGTGTGGGGTGATCGCTGGTCAGGTGGGCTAGGTGGGCTCAGGTGGGCCGAACGGGCTGTTTCCATGTTGCATCTCTCGTCTAGGGAGAATTCCATGCAACATTGCTACTTTGCTGATGGGAAAGAACGTTCCTTTGGAATGGAGATGTGGAGGAATTCCTTTGGCCAGAAGGTGGTGAATCTGAGGAATTCATTGCCACAGATAGCTGTGGAGGCCATGTCTGGGGTATTTTTTAAAGCGGAGATTGATAGGTTCTTGATTAGTAAGAATCAAAGGCTATGGAGAGAAGGCAGGAGAATGAGATTGAGAAGGACGGCATGGTGGCGCAGCTGTAGATTTGCTACCTTACAGCGATGGCAGCGCCAGGGACCCAGGTTCGATCCCGACTACGGGTGCTCTCTGTACGGGATTTGTACATTCTCCCCGTGACCTGCGTGGGTTTTCTCCGAGTTCTCTTCGGTTTCCTCCCACACTCCAAAGACGTACAGGTATGTAGGTCAATTGGCTTGGTGTATGTGTAAATTGTCCCTAGTGTGTGTAGGACAGGTTAATGTGCTGGTTGGTGTGAACTTGGTGGGCCGAACGGCCTGTTTCCGCGCTGTATCTCTAAACTAAACTAAAAAGGAAAAATGATCGAATGGCGGAGCACACTCGATGGGCCGAATGGCAGAACTCTGCTCCTGTGACATGATCTAAATCAGAGCTTTGCCTACCTGATAGAAAACCAATTCTGCCTTCCTGAATCTGTCAAATTAGCTTGGGATGATTAATAAAACCCATTATAAGAAATTAACTACCTCGCAGTGTGTGCAGTGCACTGGAGCAGTGATCAAACTCTTCATTTTTCTTATTTAAATTAGCAAAGACAGTTTATTATCAATAAGTGGAGTTGAAATAGTCAAGAAGCAAATTCTGAATTGGCGGAAAACTACCCCTCTGGGTCATGGCGTCCACTTAGAATTTCAAGGAAAATTTAAACATCATTTAAAGAAGATATTTAGGAACTGTGCAGTATGTATATAGTTGACCTTGTAGTCAAGGAATGTCATAATCAACCACTGATGTTCAAGGTTTCTATTACTAATGGGCCTGTCCCACTTTGCGATTATTTTCGGCGACTGCGAACGTCAGCGATTGACGCCCGTGGTCGCCCTAAACACCGTCAAGTTGTAACGACACTCCGCGTCACGTCAAGCTACGACTCTCCGCCTCACCCGCCTTCACAACACAAGAAGGTTACACTGAAGTATAATAATCACATTGGAAATGAACTTATCTACAATAAATCTAAGGACCAATAACTTTTAAAGAAATAAATTGTTTATTTAACGTCAGCTTAAAAATAACATCATATTGAAAAACATCAATTCGTTTAACAAGAAAGGTTTAACTTCAACAAAAGTAACTGTATATATTTAACGGCATATTTCAAAGGACATCATACTTAAGCAAAAATTTTAATCAACAACAATAGTCAGATCTGACAATAACATTACAATTTACATCCACTCCAGTGAACTTCAAAAAGACAAAATTATCTTTATTTTTTCACCACATTAGAAAGAACAACATTTCAGATGTTCTTAATAATGTACTTTGTACATTTATGTACTTTTGTACTTTTCATTCTTTATGGGCACTTTGCCCCTGGCTATCTTCAGCCAAATAATCTAAAAAGTTTTGAAAGTCGGCGTTTTATTTACCCGCGTCACCGGGCGTCACCCGCAGGACAACGTACGTCAGCATGTGACAGGGCGCACGACATGATACGACGCCCAGATGTCGCCTGAAGATTTTGAACATTCCAAAATCCAGGGGCGGCAGGGAGACGCCACGCGTCGCTACATGTGTCACGCCCCGACCACGCCGCGACAACCTCTTTTCTGGCTGTGGCCGAAATCGGTGCCCAAGTGGGACAGGCCCTTAAGACTATCAACCAGGATGTAACAGTAGAGCTATGACTGGTCATTAGTAGAACTGAGGGTGGCAAGTTGGCACAGAGCGAGAATTATAAAAGGACCGGACAAGCTAGATGCAGGAGAAATGTTCCCAATGATGGGGGAGTCCAGAACCAGGGGCCACTGTCTAAGAATAAAGGGGAGGCCATTTAAAACTGAGATGAGTAAAAGCTTTTTCACCCAGAGAGTTGTGAATTTGTGGAATTCTCTGCCACGGAACGCAGTCGAGGCCAATTCACTGGATGTATTTAAAAGAGAGTTAGATAGAGCTCTAGGGTCTATCAGAATCATGGTATATGGGGAGAAGGCAGGCACGGGTTACTGATTGAGGATGATCAACCATGACCACAATGAATGGCGGTGCTGGCTCGAAGGGCCAAATGGCCTCCTCCTGCACCCATGTTTCTATGTTTAATTTCTGCCTTGCAGCATCAGAGACCCAGGTTCGATCCTAACCGCGGGTGTTGTCTGTACGTTCTCCCAGTGACCGCGCGGGGTTTCTCCGGCTGCTCTGGTTTCCTCCCACATTCCAAAGACGTGCAGGTTTGTAGGTTAATTAACTTCTGTAAATTGTCCCTAGTGTCCAGGATATAACTAGTGTATGGGTGATCATTTGTCAGTGCGGACTCGGTGGGTGGAAGGGGCTGTTCCCACATTGTATCTCTAAACCATTGTATCTCTAAATCACTACTCAACAAAATCCAGTTTTGCATTCACATGTAATTATTTGAGATTTCTTGCTTGGCAGTTTCCATATAGAATTTGGGAATGTCTTGACAATATCCTAAGTTTGCCTATTTAGTTTTTCAGTTTTCTTTTGCCCGTGATTTCTTTATTGCTGCCTCCTCTTGAGCAATGGCGCATTTTCAAGTCCGCTTTGATAAATAAAATTCTTTAAAATTCCAGAATGTGTATAATAATTACCTCCAGTTTTATTACTGAGCGCCCAAATGACAGGCTGGGCAAAGCGAGAGCAGAATTCTGTGCAAGAAGCAACTGCAGATGCTGGTTTACCCCGAAGATAGACACAAAATGCTGGAGTAACTCAGCGGGACAGGCAGCATCTCTGGAAGAAAGGAACTGGTGACGTTTCGGGTCGAGACCCTTCGTCAGACAGAACCGGTTTGTAGGTTAATTGGCTTGGTATAATTGTAAATTGTCCGTAGTGTGTTGGTCTTCTTCAGACCTGGCAGACTTCTCTGTGGCTTCTTAGAGAAGCAGATTTCTCTCTGGTTATTATTATTGGCGAATGCCTTCCAGTAAATACGTAACTTAATGGCATAATGTGTCCGGAAGAACTGAATTTAAAGTTGAATGAATTTGGGATAGTCTGAATTTTTGATTGACGTATTTTCTTTTGACACTGTGAAATTAATAAGCAGGTGCCTTCCCTTCCATTTGCATGAATATCTCCAAGCCAGAGAGTTTTAATTTAATTCTAGTTGGCACTTGCTAACGGCACATTATTTTGTTCAGTGCATGCAGAAAATGAAAAGTGTGCACTCTGTGTTTCACCTTTCAACAGTGATTACTGAAACTCTTCTCAAGACAAGAGTTGGGCACTTGATTTTCCCCAACTTTGGGACAACAAAATATACTGCATGCTTTTACAACCGACATATCCACAATGGTGCCTGAACTCCGAATGCCATCTTTATATCTTATAAATTCTAGAAGCAGAATGGGGCCATTCGACCCATCAAGTCTACTCTGCCATTCAATCGTAGCTGATCTATCTTTACCTCACAACCCCATTCTCCTGCCTTCTCTCCAAAACCCCTGACACCCGTACTAATCAAGAATCTGTAAATCTCCGCCTTAAAAATATCCATTGAAATATCCATCTTGTACCATTACTGGTGCTTTCCTCATAATCGAGCAACTCTAACCAACTTTAGTCTCCCAAGCTAAGAAATCTCATTGCCCTTATTGAAAAAAATGTATGGCCAGTTATAACAAAAGTGAGAAAGTGAACATCTATCTTTGAAAATATTAATAAAGTATACCAAGCAGTTTGCTTGAAAATTAACTTTAAATTTATGGTAGGAAAATATACTGTTATTCCTTGCAATTCCCAATTTGTATTGGTCTTACCTGACCATGTTCTTTGGCTTCCAGCCAAATACTTAAATTGAAAAAAACAATTCCGAAATGACCATAGCCCTCAGAAAATATGAACAATTTTTATTGAAGTTATCGACAGAAAATCAATGTTATCACCAAAACCCTTCTCTCCAAAACCCTTGGTTATCACATTGATTTTCTGTCGATAACTTCAATAAAAATTGTTCATATTTTCTGAGGGCTATGGTCATTTCGGGATTGTTTTTTTCAATTTAAGTATTTGGCTGGAAGCCACTCGGGAAATCAAATGGGGACTTTCTTACAGCAGTCGGGTTCTTGAACTGACCTGCACAGCCCTAGTCCTATCTCGGCAATGGGATAGTATGGACCACCTCTGGCTATACCATGGACTTGTTTTCTAATTGTGTTTAGCACTAATGTCTTTTTTTCCCTCACTGTCTAGTAGAATTTGTGTTTGTATGTTGTCTGAGTCTCCCTGCCTGCGACGTGCTGCAAGTTTTTCATTGTACCTGTATCTCACTCTACCTATGTATATGACCATGAAGTCAACTTGCCTTGACTTACACTTTCCACAGTGCTTCATAGGTAGTAAGTTGGTTGGTTGAGTTGCATGGTGAAAACAGGCCATTCAGCCCTCTGAGGCTGTGCCAACCATCAATTGCCCAACATCTAAGGGCAGCACAGTGGTGCAGCAGTAGAGTTGCTGCCTTGCAGCGCCAGAGACCCAGGTTCGATCCTGACTACAGGTGCTGTCTATATTCTCCCAGTGACCACGTGGGTTTTCTCCGCGTGCTCCGGTTTCCTCCCGAAGAAACCGGAGCACGCAGGTCCTTTAGGTTAATTGGTTCTTGGTTTCTTGGTCCTCCAAAATATTCCAAATGGAATTTAAATGGTTCAGCAAATTGCTCCTGGTGTGTCGGAAGCAAAAGTGGGATAACATAGAACTAGTATACGGGTGATCGATGGCCGGCGTGGACTTGATGGGCCGAAGGGCATGTTTCCACGCTGTATCTTTTTTTTTGTTTTTTTGTTGTTGTTTTTTTTGTTTTTGTTTATTTTATTAGAAGTTAATACAATACAAAACAATACAGTGGCACCTAATTTTAGGTGCCAACTATGTCATAATGTAATGCATTCTATGTACAACCTCTAGTTTTATGTTTTTGAAAAGGAGGTAAAAAATTAAAAAAAAGAAAGAAAAAAAAATAGAGAAAAGAAAGAGGAAAAATAAATAGTAGAAAATAGAAAAACGTGAAGTGTGTATATAAGAAAAGAAAAAATAGAAAGTAGAACTAGTAGAAAAAGACCCTTAAAAAAGAAAATTTTAAACTAAACTAAATCTTTAAACTAAACTAAACCAAACGCATGTTATGCTTTCTCCCGACTGGGCTTTGTACGAAAAGGAAAAGAGATTTGGAGATGAAGAATAGCGTGGATTATGACACAGAACTGCACAAATTAAATTTAGTGCTAAAAAATACAAGGCTGAAGTAAATCATAGTCTAGCTTTCTATGAGGGCACATTATTGAGGTTCGTACAATTATAGTGCTATCAGTTTGACGAGAAATCCACTATTTATAATTTCTAGAGGGTGTTTTGGCTCCTGGGGACATGTTGAACTTGCAAGGATGCGTTTGTCATTTCACACAAAATTATAGTGCACTGTTGCAGAAACAAATGGCATGAAGCAACGTGAGGTCCTGTTTCTGAATAGCTTCTCATCCCCACTCGGGATCTAATTTCACTGCAAAACAGAGAGGCTACAGGAGAGATTTAATGGAACACGATACATCATCAAATCTGTCTACAGTTTTCTGGATTATTGGCAACGGCAGTGATAGAAACAAAATCGAATCTGATCTCTGGATGCCACCACCGTCGGATTTCACGGCACTGCGAAAAGCTGACGATACAGGAGAGGCAAAGTGCTGGAGTAATTCAGCGGGACGGGCAACATCTCTGGAGAACGTGGGTAGGTGATATTTGGGGTCGGGAAGCTTCTTTACTTTGGACTTTGCTTTGGAGATACGGTGTGGAAGCATGTCCTTCGGGTCCATGCTGACCAGCGATCGCCCCCTACACCAGCACTATCCTACACATCGGGGACAATTTTATAATTTACAGAACTTCTAAATCCATGTGGTTACAGGGAGAATGTACATACTCCGTACAGACAGCACCCGTAGTCGGGATCGAACCCAGGTCTCTGGCGCTGTAAGACAGCAACTCTACCGCTGCGCCACCGTGCCGCACAAAAACTGATAGCAATTATGACTCTCTTTGGAGTGTGTGTGTGGGGGGGGGAACCGGAGCACCCGGAGAAAACCCACGCGGTCACAGGGAGAACGCACAAGCTCCATACAAACAGCTCCCATTGTCAGGATCGAACCCGGGTCTCTGACGCAGTAAGGGTGCAACTTTACCGCTGTGCCACCCATCAGATTCCTTTATTGAACTGGAGGGCCTTGAGACCTTCCTGGTGGGGGATGGAGGTGACTGCTGAGGGAAAGTCTGCTGATATGGATGATGAGCTATCGAAACGCATCCTGAGCTACAGGGAGAGGCTGGGGCTGGGCAGGCTCGGACTTTGGTAGTGAACATTTGCGCATGTCACATTTTATGTGTCAGAGTCACCAGCCCTATCCCCTGCCTGAAATAACTCGCTGAGAGTAATAGCTGTCTCAGCGGCGTCCAGGGCACTTTCTGCAGCCCGCTGCCTTCTGGGTAAGTAAGCACCACTGCCATTGCTGGCCTGTTTCCAATGTGAACTTGAGTGATCGTGCAGTGTTGCAGTAATTACGAACCGCCCTGATTGCACTGGGGACCGAGTGCAGAATTGTTTACGTAAGTGCGAGATTACGTAAATCGGCCATTGCGTAAGTCAGGGAGTGTCTGTACGTCGATAGGAAAGGTTTGGAGGAATATGGAACAAATGCAGACAGGTGAGACGAGCATTGATGGGACATCTTGGTCGGCGTGGACAAGTTGGGCCGAAGGGCCTGTTTCTGACCTGTATCTCTAGGCTCCACTTTTAATCTGCAGTTTTATTTCCTGCAACTAAATCGAGAGGAAAAGGTTCTGCTGCAAAGAAATGAAATTATTTGTCCTGTTTTAACACTGATTATCACATCCATACAATGAATGTTTGAAATTTCTTCCACAATTACTGCCATGTTGCTTTTGCATGTTGAGACCTTTCCTGCAAAAAAATGCAGTTTAACTGTTTGGAGATCTGTAGCTAGTGCATCATATTGTTTAGTTTCAGGAGTTATTTGATGATCTTTTTAACATATTCCTTCTCGCAACTGTGATTTTTCTTCAATGAATATTGCCACTTATTTTTTTAAAACCCCTTTGCTCCGTAAATGCCCTGTAACCAGGGGTGTAATATTACACTCCCCTCTCTCTCTCTCTCTCTCTCTCGCTCTCTCTCTCTCTCTCTCTCTCTCTCTCTCTCTCTCTCTCTCTCTCTCTCTCTCTCTCTCTCTCTCTCTCACTCCGAACCATGTTTCAGTAATAAACAGGTCTGTACGTGCGTCTATCGCGCCCAAGCTCTGGTTCCTGGAAGGTTGACAACTGAGGTAATTGGACATTGAAATCCAAAAGCGAAACACGAATGTATTGTCGAAGTTAAATTTGGATTTTAATCCTCTTGAATGGAATTGTGCAAATAAATCACATTTTGCATAATTTATTTTGAGATCGGCTTAAAATTGGATTTTGGTCACAATGCACTCTTGTTTCATTTTTTTATCAATTTGGACAACATATTGAGCGTAATTGGCAAGCATTAGCCCCGAGGAGGGAATCACCAGGTAAACTGCTTCATTTGCGATGGCGACGGATGAAATATGATCTGTGAACAGTTTTGAGCAGCAAACATGGATTTTAGTAAGCACCATTTGTTATGAAATTTCTTTATTTGTAAGAGAGATGCAAATTTATGATGCATCTGCTGCTCCGCATGTAAAGGCAGTATTTTTAGAATTCATCGACCTTGATAATATTGCAGTCTTGGGCGTTTGCTGGAGACTGTTGCTTTGGCTTGCAACTGATACCATTTTATCCTGGGAGATGTCAAAATCAGCTCAGACACACTGCAAGTCTGCTCTGAATGTGTTTTTTTTAAATTTGTATGATTTTTTTTGCATAGTCCTTTACATGGAATACAAGTATCATTATTTCACCATGTTCAATTGGTGAAATAATCAAGTTTTATATAAATTTTAGAAAGATTGCAATATAGAAAAGAAAAAAACAGAACATTTACGCAATGTAAAGTCTCTTTTTAAAGTTTTAGTTTGGTTTGGAGATACAAAGTGGAAACAGGCCCTTCGGCTCACAGAGTCCAGCAAGACGCCCTGCACATTAACACTGGCCTGCATATACTCGGAGCAATTCTACATTCATACCAAGCCAATTAATATACAAACCTGTACCTCTTGACTCTTTGGAGTATGGGGGGAAACTGAAGATCTCGGAGAAAACCCACGTGGTCACTGGGAGAAGGTACGAACTCCAGACAGACAGCACCCATAGTCAGGATTGAACCTGGGTCCCTGGTGCTGTAAGGCAGCAACTCTTACTGTTGCACCACCGGGCCACCCTCTGTATTAATTCATTTTTCTGAGCGAGGAAAGAATTCCTCCATAACAGAAATGTGGAGTTTACATTTTTCATTGATATATTTGCACAATGCACTTGAATTTTCTCGCCTGAAGTCTGACAGTCCAAGTGTTTTGTTATTTTCCTTTTATTACATTCTCGCCCACTTCGCGATTATACTTGTTTGGGGGAAAGTAATAATTTTCTTAAATATAGAGAAATCTACTGACATAGTTGTGTTAGGATAAACAGGAGTGAAGCGATTTAATTTCTTGGCAGCTGTTCTTGAAGGGACAATCAGATATGTCATTTAAAACTTGAGGCAGGTGGCTAAAATTTGAATTTGTAACCAAAATGTGACGTAGCTGTAGACTGAAAACTAAGTGCGGTCGATTTTTATTGTTATTGCTCTGCAAGTTCATTAATCAAAGTCTCACATAGGCAGTACATTGATTTTGTACTACAGTTGTGGGTACTGTGGAGTTTCCACCTTCTCTCTCTAACTGCATGGGTTTCCTCCCACAGCCCACTCTGCCAGTGTGCGGCATGGTGGCGCAGCTGGTAGAGCTGCTGTCTCACAGCGCCAGGGTCACGGGTTCGATCCTGACCTCGAACTTGTGTAGGAAGGAACTGCAGATGCTGGTTTATACCGAGGAGAGACACAAGCTGCTGGAGTAGCTCATTGGGTCAGGCAGCATCTGAGGAGAAAAGGAATAGGTGACGTTTCCGGTCGGTACACCCTTCGGGTGCTGTCTGTGTGGAGTTTGCACGTTCTCCCTGTGTCTGTGTGAGTTTCCTCCCACAACCCAAAGACGTGCGGGTTTGACCCCAAAGTCAGGATAATTGGCCTGTATAAAATTACCCCTGGTGTGTGGGGGAGGGATAACATGGAACTAGTGTGAACAGGTGATCGATGGTCGGGGTGGACTTGGTGGGCCGAAGGGCCGGTGTCCATGCTGTATCTCTAAACTAAGCTGGACAAGCTGGGAAATGTGTAGGAAAGAACTGCAGATGCATGTTTAAATCAAAGATAGATTAATGCTGAAGTAACTCAGTGGGACAGGCAGCATTTCTGGAGAGAAGGAATGGGTGAAGAAGGACCTGAAACGTCACCCATTCCTTCTCTCCAAAGATGCTGCATGTCCCGCTGAGTTGCTCCAGCATTTTGTGTCTTAACAAGTTGCAGTGTTATAGAGAAATGAGGACTGATGTGATGTGATTGCTCCCATCGGAGTCTTGTGCAGACAAATGGTGGCCCCTATGTCATAGAGTCCAAGTTCAGAACAGCAATACTGCAATGGGGTGAAGCTGCCTCATTAGCACATCGATCTGACCTTCAAGTACGACTCCTGGGCTTTGATTGGAATCAATAATCTATTGGTGTTCAGTTCTTACTTTTAATGAGACATCTACTCGAGCCAGCTGACTGCTGATTAAATTTCATTACCGCAATGGCTGGCAGCAGCTGGAAAGTCTATGGTGTAATAAGTGTATCATTAAACAATTGAAGAATAGATTAGAGATTCAGATGGAGGGAGAAACCTTCATTAAATTCAATGCTCTAATTACTTAATTTTCTCTGGCGCAGGAAGCGTGGAAAGGGCTCCTCCTCAAGTGCAGAGATGCTGGCATGCGGAACGGTTATGTTTGTCCAACGGTCCGGATAATCCCACATGCCTCCTTTTGTTCCATCGTTCCATATCTTCTAACGTGGTCTCCGTTTCAATTATCATCTGAATGGGCAGCCACGCAACCCTAATGTCTGCTGCATCTCTCATTTCTACCCCCTCCCACCTCCTGTCCCAAAACAACCATCTAATCGTGTCCCAAATTGTCCCATGCCATCTGCTTCGTGTTGTCCAAAATTGGCAAAATTGTGAAATGGTGCCTCTTGAATTTGCACTCAGTGGAACTGCTCTGTACAAACTGTACTGACTGGAGCGATTGTGCTTATGTACTGGTGCAGCGTTGCTGAGATGTATGCAAAAAAAATGTTGTTCACCGTATTTGGTAAACGCGATGATAAAGAAACCATTGAATTGTCCCAATCTGCCTCATGTTCTCCAAAGACAACCTTCTAATCTAATTTCAGTTTAGTTTATTGTCACGTGTACCGAGGTACAGTGAAAAGCTGAAGATAGACACAAAAAGCTGGAGTAACTCAGTGGGACAGGCAGCATCTCTGGAGAGAAGGAATGGGTGACATAGACACATAGAAAATAGGTGCAGGAGTAGGCCATTCGGCCCTTCGAGCCTGCACCGCCATTCAATATGATCATGGCTGATCATCCAACTCAGTATCCCGTACCTGCCTTCTCTCCATACCCCCTGATCCCTTTAGCCACAAGGGCCACATCTAACTCCCTCTTAAATATAGCCAATGAACTGGCCTCAACTACCCTCTGTGGCAGAGAGTTCCAGAGATTCACCACTCTCTGTGTGAAAAAGTTTTTCCTCATCTCGGTCTTAAAGGATTTTCCCCTTATCCTTAAGCTGTGACCCCTTGTCCTGGACTTCCCCAACATCGGGAAAAATCTTCCTGCATCTAGCCTGTCCAACCCCATAAGAATTTT
This sequence comes from Malacoraja senta, assembly GCA_038087875.1. Classification (NCBI taxonomy): domain Eukaryota; kingdom Metazoa; phylum Chordata; class Chondrichthyes; order Rajiformes; family Rajidae; genus Malacoraja; species Malacoraja senta. The sequence goes on from JAXLNO010003857.1 coordinate 50,655, forward strand.
GTACGTTTCTATAAGATCCCCTCTCAATCTCCTAAATTCCAGCGAGTATAAGCCAAGTCTATCCAGTCTTTCTTCATTTGAAAGTCCTGACATCCCAGGAATCAGTCTGGTGAACCTTCTCTGCACTCCCTCTATGGCTATAATGTCCTTCCTCAGACTGAAGAAGGGTCTCGACACGAAACGTCACCCATTCCTTCTCACCAAAGATGTTGCCTGTCCCGCTGAGTTACTCCAGCTTTTTGTGTCTACCTTCGGTTTAAACCAGCATCTGCAGTTCTGTCCTACAGTGAAAATCTGCAAGCCAGTCAGCGGAAATGCAATACATGATTACAGTCGAGCCGTCCACAGTGTACAAGATACATGATGAAGGGAATAACGTGCTTTGTTAAAGTAAGAAATGCTGCTGCCGGAGTAGAGATTTAAAAGAGTGGAGCGGTTGTCGTGCGTGGTTACAGACCCACTTCTGTGACCAACACTCAAAGTGTAGCTGGTTTGGACACCATCTTGGGCCCATTGTTTCCTGATCTAGTCACAAATTGTCCCAAGGCGACTGATCTGGCCCAATGTTTGCGAGTTCTTCTGCTTTAATAATAACAATCATGTACAGTTTAGGGGCTCGTGCAATAAAGAGAAGATTGTTCTGAGTTTTGTCACGTTTCGTAGATGCTAGTTTGAACACATTTATTTCGCAGTTTCAGTTACTCCTATTCGAGCTGCAAGCCAACCCGTCCTTGTCTCATGAGATTCTCTCTCCACTGCCGACCTGTCTCTGCATTGATCTTTCTTGTCTGTAGAACTGACTTAGTATTCAGGAAGTTCCTGCTGTCATTCACCACTGCGATTCCCTGTCTTGCCACATATTGTTCTCCTATTCTGCTACAGCAGTGCTGAAAGCATTCTTGTGTAAGTGCAGTACTGTCACTTTAATCAGTCGGATGTTGGATACATTTCCAGGTGCAGTCTAATACTGACAACACATGTACTGCTGGTACTGAATGTCATTGTTACTATGGTCATGTTTAGTTTAAAGATACAGCGTGGAAACGGGCCCTTCGGCCCACCGTGTCCGCGCCAACCAGCGATCACCCCCATACACTCGCGCTATCCTACACACACACACTAGGGACAGTTTGCAATTTTGCCGAAACCAATTAACCTATAAACGTGTACGTCTTTGGAGTGTGGGAGGAAACCGGAGCTCCCGGAGCATGCGCTCACAGGGAGAACATGCAAACTCCACACAGACGGCACCCAAGGTCAGGATCGAACCCGGGTCTCTGTCACTAGCTACACCACTGTTTTGCCCTGCGTTGCTAGTGAGCTGACGAAATGTGTCGGAAGGAACTGGAGATGCTGGTTTAAACCGAACTGCAGGTAGGCACAAAATGCTGGAGTAACTCAGCGGGACAGGCGGCATCTCTGGAGAGAAGGATTGGGTGACCTTTGAGCTACTTGGCCGTGGAGAGTTTAGCACATTTGTCTGATCTGGTTATGGTGCATCTGGTAAACATACATGTCTGAATAGGAAACCATGGGTCTTCCCTCATCCCCAGTCCCTCTCCCTTTAAATACTCTCTGGACCCTGGTTCAGAAATACATTTTGCAACTTTAACACAAAGACAATGAAACCCATGATATTCTGGCTGAATGACTCGGTATCATTCGGAAAGAACATTCACTGGGCCCTTAGAGAGCAAACAAATACATTTTTCATGAGAATTTTGCCCTTTAAAAATATTTTTGGAAACACATGGAGATTGGCTTGGAGCGTTCCGACAATGTGATTATCATCAAGATGCTGCCGGAGATTATGGCAAATCCTTCACAGTGTCTAATGAGTACAATCATCCCAATGAAAACATGAATTACTTCATGAAATTAGCTCATTTTCCCATGACCCAGTCTTGTATTTTGACAAGAATGCGAGCAGATTTCTCTGCTGCCTTGAGCGAGTCAAAGTGAAATCTCACTCTCTGTGAATAACTGGCTATTCTTTTGATATTAGCTACGGCCCGTTTTCTTGCTACCTTACAGTGCCAGAGACCCAGGTTCGATCCTGACTATGGGTGCTGATTCTACCCACACTCCAAAGACGTGCAGGTTTGTAGGTTAATTGACTTGGTATAAATGTAAAATTGTCCCTAGTGTTTGTTAATGTACGGGGATCGCTGGTCAGTGGGGACTCGGTGGGCCGAAGGGCCTGTTTCCGCGCTGTATCCCTAAACTAAACTAAACTTGTGTAGGAAGGAATTGCTGGTGCTGGTTTATACCAAAGATGGTCAAATTGCTGGAGTACCTCGGCGGGTCAGGCAGCATCTACGGAGAAAAGGAATGCGTCTGAAGAAGGGTTCCAACCAGAAATGTCACCTATAACTTTTCTCCAGAGATGCTGCCTGGCCTGCCGAGTTACTCGAGCTTTTTGTGTCTATATTAGGGATCTTCTAGCATTTTAGGATGTCAGTTTGCACAGAAATATCTGCCACTACTTCGGTATTGAGGTGAAGGGTATAAGAAACTGCAGGTGCAGGAATCTTGAGCAAAGCAAGAATTGCAGGAGGAACTCAGTGCTGGGACCCCAGCTATTTACAATATATATTAATGATCTGGATGAGGGAATTGAATGCAACATCTCCAAGTTTGCGGATGACACGAAGCTGGGGGGCTGTGTTAGCTGTGAGGAGGATGCTAGGAGGCTGCAAGGTGACGTATAGGTTGGGTGAGTGGGCAAATGCATGGAAGATGCAGTATAATGTGGATAAATGTGAGGTTATCCACTTTGGTGGCAAAAACAGGAAAGTAGACTATTATCTGAATGGTGGCCGATTAGGAAAAGGGGAGATGCAACGAGACCTGGGTGTCATGGTACACCAGTCATTGAAAGTAGGCATGCAGGTGCAGCAGGCAGTGAAGAAAGCGACTGGTATGTTAGCATTCATAGCAAAAGGATTTGAGTATAAGAGCAGGGAGGTTCTACTGCAGTTGTCAGGGTCTTGGTGAGACCACACCTGGAGTATTGCGTACAGTTTTGGTCTCCTAATCTGAGGAAAGACATTCTTGCCATAGAGGGAGTACAGAGAAGGTTCACCAGACTGATTCCTGGGATGGCAGGACTTTCATATGAAGAAAGACTGGATAGAATCAGCTTGTACTCGCTGGAATTTAGAAGATTGAGGGGGGATCTTATAGAAACTTACAAAATTCGTAAGTGGTTGGACAGGCTAGATGCAGGAAGATTATTCCCGATGTTGGGGAAGTCCAGAACAAGGGGTCACAGTTTAAGGATAAGGGGAAAGTCTTTTAGGACCGAGATGAGAAAATCATTTTTTACACAGAGAGTGGTGAATCTGTGGAATTCTCTGCCACAGAAGGTAGTTGTGGCCAGTTCATTGGCTATATTTAAGAGGGAGTTAGATGTGGCCCTTGTGGCTAAAGGGATCAGGGGGTATGGAGAGAAGGCAGGTACAGGATACTGAGTTGGATGATCAGCCATGATCATATTGAATGGCGGTGTAGGCTCGGAGGGCCGAATGGCCTAGTCCTGCACCTATTTTCTATGTTTCCATGTTTCTAACTCAGCAGGTCAGGCAACAACTGCAGATGGAGTGGACAGGTGACGTTTCGGGTCAGGACCCTTCTTCAGTTTGATTGTAATAGGGAAAGAAAGCTGGAAAAGGGGTGAGGGCAGGAAGAGACCTGGCACGTGATGGGTGGGTACAGATGAGAGGAGTCTGATTAGCAGTTGGGTGGAGTTTGGGACAAAAACTACAGATGATATATACATACATGTTAAGGAAGGAACTACAGATGCTGATACTTACACCGAAGATAGACACAAAAAGCTGGAATAACTCAGCAGGACAAACAGCTTCTCTGAAGAAAAGGAATAGGTGACCCTTATTCAGACTCATTTGGTGACATTTTGGATCGAGGCCCTTCTTCAGACTCTCAGCTGATGTTTCGGGACGAGACCCTTCAGCCAGTCTGAACAAGGGTCTTGACCCAAAAGATCACCTATTCCTTTTCTCCAGAGATGCTATCTGACCTGCTGAGTTAAAACATGAGTTTTGTGTCTATCTTCTAAATATTCATCATGGGTCCACTTTGCTCTATCATGTTAATGGGTGACGTTTCGGCACATTGGCCTATATCGGTAGTGAGTATAGAAGTTGGGAGGTCATGTTATAGTTGTGCAAGACATTGGCAAGGCCACATTTCGTGTAGGGATATTGAGGGATATGGATTAAATGCAGGCAAATAAGAGTTGGTCTTGGGATCATGTTTGGGACACATTGTGGGCTGAAGGGCCTGATTCTACACTGTACTGTTTTATGTTACATGAGAAGGAGACGAAATGGTGTGTAAATGGGTTAAATAAGAAATTACAGTTCAGTTTAGTTTATTGTCACATGTACCGAGGTACAGTGAAAAGCTTTTGTTGCGTGCTAACCAGTCAGCAGAAAGATAATACATGATTACAATCAATCCATTTACAGTGTATAGACACCTGATAAGGGAATGGTGTTTAGTGCAAGGTAAAGCCAGCAAGGGCCGGTCAAGGATAGTCCGAGAGACACCAGAGGTAGATAGTAGGCAACAGAGATAGATAGTAGATATCAGAGGTAGGTAGTGGAAGAAGGATTGAGAAAGTCCAGGTGAACACTGATGCCAAATGATGATGAACGCCAGGGCAACTTTATGGGTAACATTAAACGATCGGTTAGCGAGAACGTGCAAAACAAATTAAAGCCAGCTTCAGAAGCTGCTGCAGTAAGGTGCCTAAATGTGTTTCCCTTCTTCCCGCGGTACTAACAGGCTGCAGGTGGATAACTGGGAATATAAAGCTGGAGATGTCAGGCAGGTTGGCAAGAAAGTCTAAGGTTCCAAAATGGCAGCTGCAATCTGTTCAACAGCCATGCTTTGTGACTGGTTAAATTCACCGCTAGGCTGGAGGCAGTATATAATATAATGTTATTCCTATTTAAATATTTCATGAACATTATCCTGAAATTTAGACAGATGCATCGATAGGACGGGTTTAGAGGGATATGGGCCAAATGCAGGCAGGGCGGGACTAGTGCAGATGGGACACGTTGGACGGTGTGTGCAAGTTGGGCCGAAGGGCCTGTTTCCACACTGTATCGCTCTATGACTATAAGATGTTATTTAAAAATATAAGATGGATAAATAAGAGAAATGATACCAGAGACTGGAAACTTGTGAGCGATGTAAGACTATTGTTACAACTCACTATCTGAGGAAGGAGTGTGTGATTTTTATCATTGTAAATTGCCAATAAATAGTACAAATTACAAAAACAAATCTGAAGAATTATTGTCACCATAACAACCACAAGTGTGGATTATTAAAGACCTTTGGATTGGGTTTTGCATCATGATGAATGGAACTTAATAAGTGAAACTCAAATTGCTTTGAATTTGTACAGAGATATTTGCCACCTGGGTACGTTATTGAAATAAATTGTATAAAATGGTTCAACAAACGATTGCATCGAAGGCACAAAAGGATTGAGGAATATTATTTATATTTCACGTGATCCTCCTTGTCTGGAAAATATCAGAATAATATTAGGGCGGCAGGGTGGCGCAGCGGTAGAGTCGCTGTCTTAAAGTGCCAGAGACCCAGGTTCGATCCTGACTACGGGTGCTGTCTATACGTAGTTTGTATGGTCTTCCTATGACCGCGTGGGTTTTTTCCAGGTGCTCCAGTTTCCTCCCACGCTGCAAACACGTACAGGTTTATAGGTTAATTTGGCTTCGCTAAAAATTGTGAATTGTCCCTGGTGTGTTGAATAGTGCTAGTAGTGCATAGGGTGATTGCTGGTCGGCGTGGACTTGTTGGGCCGATGGGCCTGTTTCTGTGCTGTATTTCTAAACTAAACCACACCAAACTAAATTAAAGACTGTGTGGCGGCAGTCGAAGAGTGTGATTGTAACAAGAGGATATCGTCTCCCAGCTTCAGGAACCACCACAGATGCTCCGATTTCCGCCCAGCTCCTAAAGGGCCGTGAGCCATGGGTTAATAGGCCACTGTAAATTACTTGTAGTGCAGGTGGGGGCAGGAGAAACGGGAAGTGTTTTTTGAGATACAGAGTGGAAACGGGCCCTTCGGCCCACTAAGTCCACGCTGACCATCGATCATTAGTTCCATGTTATCCCACTTTTGCATCCACTCCCGACACACTAGGGGCTAGTTACAGAAGCCAATTAACCTACAAACCTGCACGTCTTGGGAATGTGGAGGCACCCGGAGGAAACCAGCACGGTCACAGGGAGAACGTGCAAACTCCGTACAAACAGCACCTGTAGAAAGCTAGAACCCAGGCTTCTGGCGCGTGAGGCAGCAACTCCACCATTGCACTGCCCGATGAACATATGAGAAAGAGCATGGAAAAATGAGAGGGGAGGTTGGGTTTGTTCTGAGAGCTGGCATGGATTCGATGGGCCCAATGGCATGTAATGCTATATGAAAATTTTCATTCTGTATCTCCTCCTCCACCTTTTCAACAGGATGGTTATGGATAGTCATAGTCATACAGTGGAAATGTGACCTTTGGCCCAACTTGCCCATGCCGACCAGCATACCCCATCTACAGTAATCTCACCTGCCTGCGTTTGGCCCATATCCCTCTAAACCCGTCCTGTCCATGTACCTGTCTAAATGAATTAATGAATGAATAAGTTTATTGGCCAAGTATTCACATACAAGGAATTTGCCTTGGTGCTCCGCTCGCAAGTGACAACGACATCTAGTGACTGTTTCTTTAAACGTTACAAACTTGCCAATCATGCCAAGTACCTTCTCGTCCAAATCATTGATATAGATCAATGTTCGGTTTCCTCCCACACTCCAAAGACGTCCAGGCTTGAATGTTAATTGACTTGGTATAAATGTAAAATTATCCATGGTGTGTGTAGGATAGTGTAAGTGTGCGGGGATCACTGGTCAGTGCGGACTCGGTGGGCCGAAGGAGGCCGTGCCTGTTTCCGTGATGTATCTCTAAAGATGACAGTCTTGTCTGCAATGCCAAGATCTCTTAGACGATGATTTTTTATTTTTATTGCCTGTGTCAACATGTCTCGGGCATGGTGTGGTACAAACCTTTGCTTTGACACTGCAAACTTGTGAATTTAAATTGCACCCCAGCAGAAGTTTGGATTTTCAGCTCGGAGCTCTTCTGGGACATCGGGTGATGACTGGAAATCCTGACTCCTTCATGAGTCTGTAAGTGATAGGAGCAGATTAAGCCATTCAGCCCATCAAGTCTACTCCACCATTCAATCATGGCTGATCTATCTCTCCCTGCTAACCCCATTCTCCTGCCTTCTCCCCGCAATCCCTGACACCCGCACTAATCAAGAATCTATCTATCTCTGCCTTAAAAATATCCATTGATGGGAAAGGTTGTGAGCTGTTGGCAGACTGCAGACAGACTGTTCCTCTGTTATCACGTCCAACAGGAACTATTTGCGTTGGTCTGCCCATTTAGAACCATGTGCGCTTCCTTTACAAGACCACTTCCTTTGTTCTCTACAACAGTCAGCGGAAATAAATTGTGCCAATGTTGCTCAAATTTGTTCTTGACCTGGTGCTGGTGAAAAGAAAAAGGAACGGGTATTGCAATGTAACAATATGACATCGCGAGTTACCATCTTGTGGTGAGAGTCATGCTCCAGCAGGTTCCCTGATTTCTCCTTGGGTCTCTACCTGCAGCTGAGGGGCGGCACGGTGGTGTAGCGGTACAGCTACTGCCTTCCCGCGCCAGAGACACGGGTTCGATCGTGAGTACGGGTGCTTGTCCGTATGGAGGTTGTACATTCTCCCCGTGACCTGCGGTTTCCTCCCACATTCCAAAGACGTACAGGTTTGTTGGTTAATTGGCTTTGGTGTAAATGTGAAATTGTCCCCAGTGTGTGTGACGTGGTGTTAATATGCGGGGATCGCTGGTAGGTGTGGTCTCGGTGGGCCAGTTCCCGCGCTGTATCTCTGAACTGAACTTTCAAAACATTTCAGTTTTCAAATGTCCAATTTTCATCCTTTCTGTTTAAAACTGTAAGATTTGTGTCTACAGAATGGAGGTGGGGAATGGAGATGCTGACTTGAGCAATGCTTTCATATTTGGGTTTCTAACTAGGGTTACCAACTGTCCCGTATTAGCCGGGACATCCCGTATATTGGGCTAAATTGGATTGACCCATACGGGACCGCCCTCGTCCCGTAATTGATTGCTATTACTCGGGTCGAGGGGACTGTCGGGTCGGGGCGCCGCGTCCGGTCCCACCACGCCCGTCCCAACGTAGTGCAGCCCATGGAGTGCAGCAGCAGCACCTCACCCGCGGCCCCGTCAGTCGGCAGCCCGGCCAACTTTCGGACCTTCGCTTACCGCCAACACCACCTTCTCATGGGCGATCATCGGTTCATGAGTTGGATGGGGCTGCGGACTTTGCGCGCGACGTTGTGCGCACAGTCCGGCCCCCGGGCCAAAACTCCTCAGCTGGCCCGCCGGCTGGGCTTTATGTGCAATCCAGCACCCGGGCTAACTCATCATTCACCCAGCCACGGCCGAGTCGGTCAACGAATTGCCGTCAGGAATTTGTCCCTTATTTTGACCTTTTGTCCCTTATTTGGGAGTGAGTAAGTTGGCAACCCTATTTCTAAAAGGCCTGTCTCACGAGTCTGCGGTCATTGGCGGTGAAACGGGACAAATCTGCCGCCATAGACCGCGCACTCGTGAGAACGTACAATTCCCGGGCCGTGCGGCGGTGTTCCCAACACCGCACGGTGCTAAAATAAAACCGACAATGTTGAAAACAATAATCTTACCGCACAACCTCCACCAGTGATGCACGAGTGCGGCACGGCCGCCCGCACGGGCCGCCGCCAGTGTGGCTCGAGCGCCCTGCGTCAAACCTCCACTGCCACAGCCTCCGCCAGTGAGGCACGTGCCTCCGCCAGTGAGGCACGTGTGCGGCACGGCCGCAGGCACAGCCACCTCTACAGCGCCGCGATCAGGACGGCCGCCGCCACAGCCGCCGCTCGTGAGTCACGTGCGGCGGGCCGACGTCATCGCAGTCGGCCCGCCCTTTTTTTTACTTACCGCAAGCACGTGGGACCCGCCGTGTTTGAATTACTCGGCCCCCGCGCAGCATCCGTGCGGCGCTCCAGTGGATAGGCTCGGCGCTCTCGCCGTTGCCACGCGGTCCCCGCTACCGGCGAAGCCGCGCTTCACCGCCGATGACCGCAAACAGGTAAGACAGAGCCTTAACACACAACAGAACCAACAGAGTGAAAGGGTGGATCTCCCCGTAGTTTTCCAGGCCTGTGTACATTGTCCATCCAGTAGATTTAAACAGTCAACAAACCATCCAGGGTTCTCCTGTTCCAAACTGGGTTAAGACCTGGGGCCAGAAGTCAGATTTAATTATAGAAGGTAGAACGGTACAGCACAGGAAAAGGCCCTTCCGCCGACAATGTCTGTGCCGAACATGATGCCAGGGTGAACTAATCTTCTCTGCCTGCTCGTTTGGAAGTGGGCACCCAGACGTTCCCTGGCTTATGTAAGGGTTACGTCCCACGGACAAGTCTGATGTACGTAAGTCGGAAACTGAAGTGCAACTACGCGTGCGTAAATTTACAACTCGATGCGGAGACCACGGGGGCGCCAGGGCTCAAATCACTAGAGCGACTTCATGCATGTCTCCTATTACTTACATAGAGATTTGTCGCGCCAGAATATAGTTGTTTGCAAGGATCAAATGACTGCTGTTTTTTAGATCAGTCATGAACATTTTTGCTTTGCCAGGCCCATGTATTAAATGAACACAACTTGATCCAAATGCTAATTTAGAAGTATGTGCTGAAGCAAGCCTACTGGAAGGCCACTTGCTAATACTTCCTGGAGAGCAGAGAGAACATGATCTAACGCACCTCTTCCATTCCAAGGCAAGGCACAGCTGCCTCTTTGTTGCCTCTGAGATTTCAGAGACAGCTTTTTAAAAATTAAATATTAACAAATATGTAAGATTGAGAACAAAGCTGCATTAAACGATTTGTCTTTTCTCTGATCTGGCATATATGTAAAATAAAAATCACCAAATCAAAGGAGCGCCAGAGGTCTTACAAGAACAACCGTTCAAATAATTGATTTCACGATTGATTTACAGTCAGAGTCATGCAACGCTGAAAAAGGCCCTTCAGCCCAATATGTCCATGCCGACCAACATGCCCATCTTAGCGTCCCATTTGCCTGCGTCTGGCCATATCCCTCTAAACCTTTTCTCTCCATGCACCTGTCGAAATGTCATATGAGCATGTTGCCAGGACTTGAGGGCCTGAGCTATAGGGAGAGGTTTGGCAGGCTAGGACTTTATCCCTTGGAGCGCAGGGGGATGAGGGGTGGACAGTCATATAAGATCATGAGAGGAATAGATTGGGTGGGTGCACAATCTTGTACCCAGAGTAGGGGAATCAAGAACTAGGGGACATGGGTTTAGGGTTTGAGGGAACGATTTAATAAGAACTCGAGGGGCAACTTTTTCCACAGAGGGTGATGGGTGTATGGAATGAGCTGCTAGAGGAGGTAGTTGAGGCAGGTACTATATAACCATATAACCATATAACCATAACAGCACGGAAACAGGCCATCTCGGCCCTTCAAGTCCGTGCCGAACATTTTTTTAAACATTTTTTTATTATTTTTTTTAAATTAAAAATAAATACTTCCCCCTAGTCCCATCTACCTGCACTCAGACCATAACCCTCCATTCCTTTCCCGTCCATATACCCATCCAATCTATTTTTAAAGGATACCATCGAACCTGCCTCCACCACTTCCACTGGAAGCTCATTCCACACAGCTACCACTCTCTGAGTAAAGAAGTTCCCCCTAATGTTCCCCCTAAACTTCTGTCCCTTAATTCTCAAGTCATGTCCCCTTGTTTGAATCTTCCCTACTCTCAATGGGAAAAGCTTATCCACGTCCACTCTGTCTAACCCGCTCATAATTTTAAAGACCTCTATCAAGTCCCCTCTTAACCTTCTGCGCTCCAAAGAATAAAGACCTAACTTGTTCAACCTTTCTCTGTAACTTAGTTGCTGAAACCCAGGCAACATTCTAGTAAATCTCCTCTGTACTCTCTCTATTTTGTTGGCAACATTTAAACATACTATGGCAACATTTAAAAGATATTTGGACAGGTATATGGATAAGAAACGTTTAGAGGAATAGAGGACAAATGCGGGCAGGTGGGGCGAATGTAGATGGGGCATCTTAGTCGCAGAGCCAAAGAGCCTGGTTTGTACCTGCCTCAACTACTTCCTCTGGATGCCCATCTAAGCTAGTCGCATTGGTCCACATTTATCCTTCTTAAATTTATAGTTGTGGAAACAAGCCCTTCAGCCCAACTTGCCCAAGCCGACCAACATGACCCATCTACACGAGTCCCACCTGCCCACACTACCTCCTCCAGCAGCTCGTTCCATATACCCACCATCCTTTGTGCAAAAAAACCAACAAAAAAAACTCCCCTCTGGTTCTTAATAAATCTTCCCCACCCGGCCACCTTAAACCTTTGTCTAGTTCTCCATTTCCCCTACTCTGGGCAAGAGACTGCGTTTACCCAATCTATCCCTCTCATGATTTTGTGTGCCTCTTATAAGATCACCTCATCCTCCTGCGCTCCAAGGAATAAAGTCCCCGTCCCTACAGCTCAGGCACTCGAGTCGTGGCAACATCCTTGTAAATCTTCCCAGTACCCTGACTTTGTTGGATTTGCCTTTAAATTATAATTGGCCATCACCCCAGTTTGTGTGTTGCGCGTCCACCATTCATCATCGTGACTTTTTTTGTATATCTTTCGTTCATTTGTTCTCTATCTCTTGTTCCACTTTCCCTTGACTCTCGGTCTGAAGAAGGGTGTGGACCCGAAACGTCACCTATTCATTTTGTGTCTGTCTGCTGTCTGACCCGCTGCGTTACTCCAGCTATTTGTGTTTCTCCATCATGTGTTGCTGCTTTCTTGTACATGGTGTTGAGAAGGCCTGTTTATTGTGTGTCTGGCAGCTTCTTTGTGTGGCTTGTTCAGCCTGCACAGCTCCCTTGCTACCTCCAACATTTCCATTTGAGGGCTGAACATTAATTAAAGCCTTGCTCTATATTCTCTTCCTCAAGCAACCCAGTCGAGCTGCAATTTACTGTTGAGATGAAGCCTCTCTGTGAGTGTCGGCCTCGAGGAAGATTAGAATTTGTCTCCATGGTCTCAAGCAGAGGGCCCTGCTTTAACACCAGGCTTTGCCATAAGGTTACCTTATTGTCGGTTCACAAACAATCATTGATGATTCAAATTACACGTGGAGGGAAAATGTGTTTATTTTTGCACATACGCAGGTAGATATGCTGTGAATAATTCAGGTCAGTAATTAATGATTTGGGCTCCTGTCTAAACGGAAACAGAATCTTCAGCCTCGTCACGAGCCACATTTCTGCATGTTGATGATCATCAAGTAATTACCACAAGTACCTTTGAGTAATGCAAATACACCTAAATCAATTCCGCATACCTGATTGTTGCAAGTTACAGTCTAATGACTGTTTGAATTAAATAGGAAGATGGAATATTTTGTACGTGGATGACTATTTAACATTTAGCAGATTTAACTTTAAACTTCAAATACCACGGCACAGTGGCGCTGAGGTAGAGTTGCTGCCTTACAGCGCCGGAGACCCGGGTTCGTTCCCGACCACGGAGTTTGTACGTTCTCCCCGTGACCTGCGTGGGATTTCTCCGAGACCTTCGGTTTCTTCCCACACTCCAAAGACATACAGGTTTGTAGGTTAATTGGCTTGGTATATGTGAAAATTGTCCCTAGTGTGTGTAGGGCAGTGTTTATATGCGGGGATCGCTGGTCAGCGCGAACCTGGTGGGCCGAAGGGCCTGTTTCCGTGCTGCATTTCTAAACTAAACTAAATATATCAGTACAATTTTAAAGTCTGAAGAAGAATCCCGACCTGAAATGTCACCTATTCATTTTCTCCAGTGATGCTGCCTGACCCGCTGAGTTACTCCAGCACTTTGTGTCTATCTTTGTTATAAACCAACATCTGCAGTTCATTTTTAGTATATCAGTGCAATTTGAGTTTTGTCAGCTAAAATGTCCCCATTTTGTCTGGTCTGTTGCTGGGCAGAGTTCACTTTCTGGATGTAATGATTGCATTGATGACGTTTATGGAGCCTTAAGGCAAGAACCAAAGTTGACTGTGCGTTAGCGGAAGGGACCTACTGGTAGTTTAATCTATATTCTAGAAATAAATGGAAAGCCCCAAGGTCTTGTTGAAGAGGAATGGGCAGAAGGGCCTGTTTCCGCGATGTAGCTCTAAACTAAACTAAAAGATGCTGCCTGACCCGCAGACGTACTCCAGCACATTAGAAACATAGAAAATAGATGCAGGAGTAGGCAATTCGGCCCTTCGAGTCAGCCATGACCATTCAATATGATCATGGCTGATCATCCAAAATCAGTACCCCATTCCTGCTTTTTTTCCCATATCCCTTGATTCCGTTAGCCCTAAGCACTATATCTAACTCTCTCTTGAAAACATCCAGTGAATTGACATCCACTGCCTTCAGAATTCCAGATTCACTAAACTTTGGGTGAAAACGTTTTTCCTCATCTCAGCCCTAAATGGCCTACCCCTTACTCTTAAACTGTGACCCCAGGTTCTGGACTCTCCCAACATCGGGCACATTTTTCCTGCATCGTGCTTGTCCAATCCCTTAAGAATTTGATATGTTTCAATAAGATTCCCTCTCATCCTTCTAAATTCCAGTGAATCCAAGCCCAGTCGATCCATTCATTCTTTCTTATAACACCCACCGACACCCATTTGTGTCTATCTTCGGTGTAAACCAGCATCTGCAGTTCCTTCTTCCACATTATTGTTGACTAGAATTTGAAGTTACTTTGCATTGTGTATAGCATGCCTGGTTCACAGTTTAGCATGTGGTCTTGTGGTGTACCTTCTCCAAGATGTAGCACCATCGTTACATCTTTTGTCAGTGCTCCTGGCATGTCCTTCTCATCCTTCACCGATCAAGGGTTGGTCTCTTGCCGTTGTGCTTACGGTAAAGTGGGAAATTATAAATTGTGGCGAGAATGAATTCTGCCATTGATAGGGTGGGCACAAAAAGCTGGAGTAACTCAGCAGGACAGGCAGATTCTCCGGAGGGAAGGAATGGGTGTTTTTTTGGGAGTCGAGACTCTTCTTCAGACTTCTTCTCGACCCGAAATGTTACCCATTCCTTCTCTCCAGAGAATGCTGCCTGTCTCGCTGAGTTACTCCAGCTTTTTGTGCCTATCTTCGGTTTAAACCAGCATCTGCAGTTCCTGCCTACTGATGTGATGTGGTGGGGGGGGGGGGGGGGGCAGCTTAGCGTATAATTTTGATTTTGACTCGCAAATCAAACTCCAATGGCATCATTTTATTGACACCTGGTATGGTGGAGTGTTTCTGTGACTGATGGAAGATTGGATTTGATGGCAATCAGATAGTATTGATGTCAGATGCAAGAGATTACAGATTTTGGATCTGGTCCCAAAAAAAACAACTGCTGGAGGAACTCAGTGGGTTAGACAGCTGTGAAGCCAAAGGGATGGTCAATGTTTCAGGTCAAGACCCTTGACGATCAGTATTACTGCCATCTTTATCGATGGCGGATGTATATTATAAATTCATTACAAATATAAATGGATGCAAGTCGAACTCGTGCTGCTAAATTATAGACCAGCTCTCTGGATATAACTACCTTTACCTACTGGAGTGTAATTTGCCCCTGGGATGCTCTAATAGTATTCTGATTTCAAGCAGCATTTCAGAAGCGATACAAAAGCCTCAGGCAGAAGATCAATGATTTTACTGTGTATTTGTGCACTTCTTGTATACTAAATAACCGGCGCATCGTGGAGTCAAATCGTAGGCTTGTTATCATAAAACTCAATTTGTAAATTGTCAAATACATTTATCTTAGTACCAAGATTTTTCACCGTGCTGGGTCTGAAACAATGCTTGAAACTGTGGTTTAGTTGAGAGATATAGCGCAGAAACGGGCCCTTCGGCCCACCGAGTGCGTGCTGATCAGCGATCCTCACACGCTGACACTCTCCCACGCACACTAGGGACAATTTACAATTGTACCAAGCCAACTAACCTGCAAACCTGCACCTCTTTGGAGTGTGGAAGGAACTGGATCAGCCGGTGAAAACCCACGCAGGTCACAGGGAGAACGTACAGGAGGCTTCTTTGATTATCATTGCTTTTTGCATATATTTCTTCTCTTTGTTCTATATCTCTATATCGTCGTCTATATCTCTTGTTTCCCTCTCCCCTGACTCTCAGTCTGAAGAAGGGTCTCGACCCGAAACGTCACCTATTCCTTTTGTCCAGAGACGCTGTCTGACGTGCTGAGTTACTCCAGCTCTTTGTGTCTAACCATTATGTGTTGCTGCTTTCTTGTGCAGGGTGTTGAGATGGCCTGTTCAAGGGCATGATGTGTGTCTGGCAGCTTTTTGTTCTTCAGCCTGCACAGCTCTCACTCAGTCTGAAGAAGGATCTCGACCCGAAACGTCACCCATTCCTTCTCTCCAGAGATCCCTCTAAGTTGCTCCAGAATTTTCTGTTTATCTTCGGTGTAAACCAGCATCTTCCCACATGTATTTTTTTAATTTTTGGGGGAAATAATTAGCTTAAGTGGAAATCAGTATCAGTGGAAATCAAGTGTTAAAGAGTCTTAATAAATGGCAGTTACATTTGTGAACATGGTGGAGACAAAAAGCACCAGTTTTCCACAGTACTGCTATGGAACCTATTGATCTAGTTAGAAATAGAAGCTTGTTTAATCAATAGCTAATCAATACTCAAACTCATTCCTTTCTGATTGCTAATGGGAGCTTCCCTTACCATGTATTTTAAAGCTTTCTCCCTTGAGTCACATTCACATTTACTATGAGCTTGATTTTGCTTCTTGGAAAATTTCTTTTTAACATTTTTCGTAAGAGTCATAGTCATACAGTGTGATATCAGGCCCTTCGGCCCAACTTGCCCACGCCGACCAGCATGCCCCATCTTGTACTGTTAAACTTTCATCTAGTTTTTTTTAGTTTGGATCCTGTATCTCAATCGTTCCCTCAATTAATATTTGCTTTGCTTCAGAAATTTATCTTCAAATCAAATATTACAATTTTTCCTCGCACAGTATATTCGCTCAAAAACATGGGCATCTGACTTGCTGTCTTTGCGGGTTGCATTATGAGCTAGTCAGCAAAAATACGTTGCAAACTGTGCACAGTGACCTCAAACTCAGTGATCCTTTTAAACCCCAAAATATTGTCAAAGAGTCGCCCCATCGAGAGGAGAATATAATACCATGGTTAAAGGAAAGGAGAGAAGTATTGAAAGGAATAGTGACCGGTGAGTTGACACGTAGCTGGGAATCCATATGAGCTACTTTCCCTCAGTGCAGCACGCGCGCGGTCTGGAGTCGGACTAAGACTTGGAACCTGCGGTGAGGAAGAATTGTCACCAAAACTCAAACTGCTACTGAGTTGGAAGCAGTACACCAAGATCTCAATGCTTAATTAATACCCGGGTTCAACACTGAAGCTTAAAAATTAAAGTTGGATGCGAGTTGGATGATCAGCCATGATCATATTGAATGGCGGTGCAGGCTCGAAGGGCCGAATGGCCTACTCCTGCACCTAATTTCTATGTTTCTATGTTTCTATGTTAATCCAAATACCAAATCCGGCAAATTCTGGAAATCTGCTGCAGGTTGAACACTGATTTCTTTATATTTTTCTCTTCTTCCCGGCACCCTCGGTTCCAGAGCCTTTCTGGATTACCCATTGTTACATACCAACAGAGGCCACGATAACAAAACAGCAATGCACCCCTGACCTGCTAACGACCGCGGAAGAATAAAGAGGAAGGAGATTGGACTTCCATCACAGTGAGGAATGTGGGGAATCCGCTGTGGTGGACGTTTATGTTGACTTTTAACAAACGTTGTGTGTGTTGTTGCTTTTTTTTTCATATGGCTGTATGGTAATTTGCATATCACTGTACCTTAATTGGTACATGTGACAATAAATGACCTTTGAACTATTGAAACCTTTGTAGTTGGAACATGTTGGCTGGTGTGGGCAAGTTGGGGCAAAGGGCCTGTTTCCGCGCTGTGTCACTCTATGACACTAATAACGTTATGTGAATCATTATCTTAAACTCTTGATTTCGTAAACCTCCCAGCAGAAATCCATTCTCTCTGCTACTAAGGATTTCTGGATTGAAAAGGAAATTTTAGCAATGAAGCATATTTTAAAGATTTTTGTTAAGAAAAATATTTGGTGTGCCCGTAAAATGATATCCCTCATATTTAAACAGTATATTGTCGTCGTTCTCTTTCCCATGAAGCACAGGAACAAACAATGAAAGGCGCACCTCGCCCAAGCCAAACTCGTATCAAATTCAATATCAAATATTAAGTTCTGGGAACAAAATGGCATTGTACGAACTCGAGGAGAGCAGACTTGGTGACCTAATTCCAGAATGGACAAACAAAAACAATCTTGTGAATACAACTTCAGTCAGTCCATCGTATCTTTTCAGTACCGCCATTGTGCAAGCTGTAAGCTGAGCTCTCAGTATCTGATCGTTAATATCTCTCATCTTGGTAAAACAACATTGGCAATAAAAAGGAGGAAGAATCTATTGGAGCGACAGCTGTATTTTTCTACATTCAATTCTTTGCAATTCTACTTGCCATCTCACGTCCCTTTCTCCTGCATTTTGCAAATGAATCAGCACCATCAGATTGAAAATTAAACTTCCCTTTTTCTTAGGGCTGGTTAGGCTCTGTGATTTTGGTAATCAATCCCTGCTTCTCAATGCAAGAAGAAACTGCTGTGGAGTATTTGTTTCAGACAAAATAGAGTGAACTTTTATTCATTTACAGCAGCTTTGGGATTTCCCACACGTCTCTTGATTTTCACGTCACAGAGTAAAAATACAACATTTCTAAAAAAAAAACTCGATCGAATTAAATAACAGATTGCTTTGAAATTACTTTTAGACTTTGCTTTAGAGGTATTGCATGGAAACAGGCCCTTCGGCCCACCGAGTCCATGCCAACCAGCGATCACCCAGTACACCAGAACTATCCTACACACTAGGGACAATTTACAACTTATAGAAGCCAATTATCCTACAAACCTCTAGGTCTTTGGAGTGTGGGAGGAAACCGGAGCCCCACCCCCCCCCCCCCGGAGAAAATCCACGCGGTCACAAGGAGAACGTGCAAACTCCATACAGACAGCACCCGTAGTCAGAATCGAACCCAGATCTCTCGTGCTGTAAGGTAGCAACTCTACACTGTGCCACCCAATATTTGCCTGTTTCTTAAATAATAATTCAGAAACCAAGTCTAGTGAGTACTTTTGAAAAATTGATTTTTGTATTGTGTTAGAACGAGGTAATGTTTTTTTGAGAGATATTATTATTCTGATTTTATTTTGGCTGTATATTCTCTCTCTGGCAGAATTCATTTCCCTTGCCTTGGTGAGTGGGCTATGAGAGACATGTGTGGAGTAGTGCAGATACAAATTCAATGTCCATGTTTAGTTTAGAGATACAGCGCAGAAACAGGCCCACCGAGTCTGCACCGACCAGCGATCCCCGCACACTAACACTATCCTACACACACTAGGGACAATTTACCAAACCAATTAACGTAAAGACCCTGCACGTCTTTGAAGTGTGGGAGGAAACCGAAGATCTCGGAGAAAACCCACATAGGTCACGGAGAATGTACAAACTCCACACAGACGGCGCCCGTAGTCAGGATCGAACCTGGGACTCTGGCGCTGTAAGGCTGCAACTCTACCGCTGTGCCACCGTGACATGCCTCTTGTCGAAAAGCATGGTGCTTAACACCAGACCATTATCATGCTCACTTCCGTCAGCTGTGCCTGTCCCTGGCTTCTGTTCTTGATGAGCAACCTCTTTGTTTGTGGATGGCATTGAATCAGGCATAAAACAGCTGACAGATAATGAGCTGAGAAACGGCACTGTTGGTTCAGAGGCTGATGACTCCGTTGCTAAATAACAAGCTGTTGGGTTCTGATATCAAAATATTTGGCCTCAATTAATATTTCTCCTCTGTTTTTAAAGTGGTGAAAGAGATGGGGGCATATGGAGACGTTAATAATAATAATAATAGATTTTATTTATATAGCGCTTTTCAGGACTCAAAGTCGCTTTACATTGAGAGTCGAGAATAAACAAAACAAAATAGAGCAGTAAGACAGAGATGCAAAGGGGAGGGGGACATGGGACTAAGGGTATGCAGAGGTGAATAGATGGGTCTTGAGGCGGGACTGGAAGATGGTGAGCGACTCAGAATTTCGGACCAGTTGTGGGAGGGAATTCCAGAGCCTGGGAGCTGCCCTGGAGAAGGCTCTGCCTCCAGAAGTGCAGAGGTTTGATTTCGGAGTGGAGAGGAGACCAGCTGATGTGGATCTGAGGGACCGTGAGGGTTGGTAGGGGGAGAGGAGGTCAGTGAGATAAGGGGGGGCCAAGTGGTTGAGGGCTTTGTAGGTGAGGACCAGGATTTTGTAGATGATCCGGTGGGAAATGGGAAGCCAGTGGAGTTCTTTGAGAACTGGGGTGATGTGGCGCCAGGATTTGGTGTGGGTAATGAGTCGGGCAGCTGCATTCTGGACCAGTTGGAGTCGGTTAATGGCGATATCTTCAGGGTACGGGTCCGCCACTGATTTCCCGGCAACTGGTGGCCTGGCACCTCCTTTACTCCGGACAAAATTACAAGAGCGCACTTGAAATCCTCCCCTGGAAGTCCCCCTGAAAAGGTGGTGCCCAGACCGGGTGAGGTGGCCGATCTCTACCCCTTTGGGACTTCTGCAGCTGATTGGCGGGTCCAATTTGCCCCCCCCCCCCCCCCCCCCCCCCCCCCGTGGGCCAGGCCTCTGGAACTCCGTCCCGGCCGGAGCTGGCAGATCCGTTCCCATATCCGACTCCCGTGACCTTCAGTGGCTTAGCCGGACCGTTCCGATACCGTTCCACTCCTCTCGGAGGCCGTGACCTCTGTTGGTCCGGCTAAAACAGATAACCCAGCAAGGTTCTAGTGTGGTGGAAACTCCGTGCTGGACCTAGAGTTCCTTTGATCCTCGAGGACGTGCTGGATGTCCATTAAAAAAAATAAAATTAAAAATAGGGAAGATTTAGAGGGATTTTGGTCAAATGTGAGAAAATGGGACTAGCTTGGTCAGCATAGATGAGCTGGGCCAAAGGGCCTAGTTCCATGCTGCAATGACTACTCTATCTCTGCCATTTCATTGACCCCTGTATCATTTTTCAAAGAACAGTCACTTGTTATTTCTGTTCTCTTCCTCTTTACACGCTTGGAAAAATCTTACAATCTGCGTTGTACTTTGGGTGAGTTTACTCGTATTGTATTTTCTCGCTGTTTTTCAATTTTGCTATCCTCATCCTTTGGTTTCTAAAATTCTCCTCGTCCTTGGGAATAATGCCATTCTTTTGACATTTTTCATTCGAGCTATGCTAAGAACACCAAGTGCTGGCTGGAGTAACTCAGCAGCTCCGGCAACTCCTCGAGGACATGGATAAGCGACTTTTTGGGTCAGAACCCTTCAAAAGACTGAAGAAGAGTCCCGACCTGAAACGCTGCCTATCCATGTTTTTCCCAGATATGTTTCTTGACCTGCTGTGTTACTCCAGCACTTGCAGTTCCCTGTGTCTTTCTAATACCATCCTTACTACTTTAGTTAGCCACATATAAATAAATTCCACCCCCCCCCCCCACCCCCCATGAAATGCATACATTTTGATTTTGATTTTTTTTTTTTTGCATGCCAACCACTACTTATTTATCATCATTCCTGATCAATTTCCCAATTTACTTTGGCCAACCTGCCCCCTCATACGTATGTAAATGCCTTTAATTTATTTATCAATCTCAAGGTGATTTTTTTCCTGCACCCATTCCGTTACACAGAAAAAGGAATTTGTTCGTCCTCCCCGTGACCCGCGTGGGTTTTCTCCGGGTGCTCCGGTTTCCTCCCAAACTCCAAAGATGTGCAGGTTTGTAGACCAATTGACTTGGTGAAAATATAAACTTACTCCCCCTTCTGTCGTGGGGTAGACTGACTCCCCTCCCCAATCTGTGTACATCCCCAATCCTTTCCACTGGTCACTTTAATTTCACTGGAACTGGAACTCTCTGCCACAGAGGGTAGTCGAGGCCAGTTCATTGGCTATATTTAAGAGGGAGTTAGATGTGGCCCTTGTGGCTAAAGGGATCAGAGGGTATGGAGAGAAGGCAGGTACAGGATACTGAGTTGGATGATCAGCCATGATCATATTGAATGACGGTGCAGGCTCGAAGGGCCGAATGGCCTACTCCTGCACCTAATTTCTATGTTTCTATGTTTCTATGTTTCATGTATTTTTGTGTTTTTATGACTGTTGGCAGATCAATTTCCCTCCTGGGATAAATAAAGTTCTATCGTATTGTAGTGTGTGTAGGATAGTGTAAGTGTGTGGGGATCGCATGTCAGCGCAGACTCGGTGGGCCGAAGGGCCTTTTTTCACGCAGTATCTCGAAACGAAAAGAAACTGAATGTCAAATATTCTGATTATGATCACATTTCCCCGTAGATGATTGAATTGTTAGTAATTACTTTTACACCCTCTGGTCAGTCTCAACCAAATATCTGGGAAAACAATCCATAAACACCAAAGGTAGAATTTTTTTTTTTTTTTAATCCAAAATGAGAAACAAAATTTGAAATGCAAATGTTTCAGTTTTAGTTTAGAGATAGAGCGGGCAAACAGGCCCTTCGGCCCACCGCGCCCCATGCCGACCGGTGATTTCTGTAAACTAGAACTATCCCACACACTCGGGAAAATTTACCATTCTTTTTTACCGAAGCCAAATTAAATGAGAAAACTTTTTGTCTTTGGAATGTGGGAGGAAACCGGAGCACCCGGAAAAAACCAATGTGGTCATGGGGAGAACATGCAAACTCCGTACAGACGGCACCCGTAGTCAGGATCGAACCATAGTCTCTGGTCTTCTTCTTCTTGCGTATGGCGTGCACAGCCTAAAGTTGTAGGTCAACTTGTTTTATTTGATCGTGTTTGTGCACGTCGGGTTGATTGCATTCGTCGAAACAGGGTGGACCACGTGAAGGTTGCAATCTCCCACCCGAGTCTCTGGTGCCGCGAGGCAACACTCTACCGCTGCACCACCGTGCCGCCCTTGAACTTAATGATCCTTGGAACCATTACTGTTAGAGCACATTGACTGAGTTACCTGAATGAAGCAACCGAGGGATGCAAGGAGATTCATTCATGTCATTTTTCAAAATAAAACTGGCATAAATATTAATTATCTTAACGTTCTTAGATATTGATATAGATTTTCTGATATAGATTAACCTGTATTAATATACTCTGGGGCCTTGTTGACTTAGACTACATTATACTAGGCACCAAGGGGCTTGAATAAAGTGCTGATGACAAAGGCATCTTGGGTTAATGTCCGAACCTAATCAATATATAACTCCATCATAATTCCAGCTTTGGCCTTTGCTCCAAGCCGACTATGTCTGGACTTTATTATTTTCCTTTTTTAATCAACTAAATTATGAGATTTTTATTTTATTTTAAATAGAATCCCAAACCAATCTCCCAACTTTTTATCTGTCATTCCTGTTCGAGGTATTATTTAACCACCTTAATAAAACTTGTTTGATCTGTCCCCTTCTCTACTATGGCTCCCTTCTAATTATTATTTAACCACCTTAATCAACCTGGTTAGATATATCTCCTTCTGCACTTGATAGTTATGTTTGCTAGCATGGGTCATTTGAGTATTAATCTAATATAATCTAATATAAATCATTGGATGAATATGAAGGACATGGGGCATGGGGAGGATGTTTTTTTCCGAGGTGCCTTTTGCCTTCATCAGTTTAAATAGGAAAAGGGAATCTGGTGGCTTTATGAGCTGATGCTTTTTATTCACTGAGCCCTATATATGAAGATATGCCGTGGCTGAATCTACAGTATGTAGAGGGGTCTTGACCCGAAATGTCTCCCATTCCTTCTCTCCAGAGATGCTGTCTGTCCCGCTGAGTTACTCCAGTATTTTGTGTCTATCTACATTATGTAAAGTGAGTTATGTCGTCTATCGACCAATATATGAAGTACAGATCTAAGTTCATTTGGCCTGACTTTTTTGGGTGAACTGGGGCTGGAGACTGGACATTGTGCCTTCCCCCACAGTGGAAATCACTGTGGGGGGATGATTTTTGTATGTAATTGTTTGTAATTGTATTTGTTAGTCTGTGTTCAAGATGGCGGTCGGAGGGGAGAGTGGACGCTGGCGCGGTTTCGTTGCCGCTGCTCTCTCCTCAAATTGTGCTTCTGATTTTCTTTTTTGTGTTTTTGGAAGGAATTCTGTCCCTGATTTGTGTATTGGTCTTTATAACTTATTTTTTTAAATTCTGATTATATGTTTCCTATAAATCTCTGTAAGGTGTCCTTGAGACCTCGGTATAAGGCGCCCGTAAATAAAATTCATTATTATTTATTATTAAGTGAAGAGGATTCTTTAACCAGGGTATAAAATGGATTTTATCTGGACTGCCAATGGATGGCATCTATGGATTTCACACTGCAAATAACCTGTGTTTGTCGACATATTCCCAGCCAAACTAACAAGTCTGATAAGTAATAAATAGGATACTGCAGATGCCGGTTTCTGCCCAACATATAGGCACACAGTAACTCATCGGGTCAGGCAGCATCTCTGGAGAAAATGGATAAGTGATGTTTCAGGTCAGGACTTCTCTTCGGACTGAAGTCCGACCCGAAACGTCACCGATCCACTTCTCCAGAGAAGCTGCCTGACCCGAGGAGTTACTGTGTGCCTATATGTTGGGCAGAAACTCCGGCATTTTGTGTCTAAGTCGGACAAGTAATTTTAATTCGGTCTCTCACCTCAAAAATATTTATTTAGAAATGTTAATACTTCAAAACCTTAAACGTGCCACGCACCTCCACATTTGTGGCAAGAGGCATGGGGTTAAAGGCAGGGCACAGCTTTGTGGCAAAGTTGAGTCAAGAATGTTTAATTTGTTACATGTACTGACAATTAAATTCTTACTTGCTGCAGCTTAACATGCCTGTCAAAGCAGTAACACGTGTATAATAATTTAAAAAATAACATTAATTAATGACTGTAATATTAGGGAACCAAAGACACAGTCCATAGAATATCATGTTTAAAAAGGAACTGCAGATGCTGGAAAATCAAAGGTAGCAAAAGTGCTGGAGAAACTCAGCGGGTGCAGCAGCATCTATGGAGCGAAGGAAATAGGCAACGTTTCGGGCCGAAACCCTTAAGGGTTTCGGCCCGAAACGTTGCCTATTTCCTTAAGGGTTATTTCCTTAAGGGTTGCCTATTCCCTTAAGGGTTTCGGCCCGAAACGTTGCCTATTTCCTTAAGGGTTATTTCCTTAAGGGTTGCCTATTCCCTTAATGGTTTTGGCCCGAAACGTTGCCTATTTCCTTAAGGGTTATTTCCTTAAGGGTTGCCTATTCCCTTAAGGGTTTCGGCCCGAAACGTTGCCTATTTCCTTCGCTCCATAGATGCCGCTGCACCCGCCGAGTTTCTCCAGCACTTTTGTCTACCATAGAATAGAATACTTGGTGAGATTAGAGTTGTGCAATT
Source organism: Malacoraja senta (assembly GCA_038087875.1). Lineage (NCBI taxonomy): Eukaryota > Metazoa > Chordata > Chondrichthyes > Rajiformes > Rajidae > Malacoraja > Malacoraja senta. Next base: position 75,495 of record JAXLNO010003857.1, read on the forward strand.
TCAAGAGCGGAACAGTGGCGCAGCGGTGGAGTTGCTGCCTTACAGCGCCATAAGACCCATCGAAACTGAACTAAACTGAAGAGGAGACGAGGGCCCAGGGCAGGGACAGGCTTGAGAGGCCGACAGACCTACTGAGGCTCCTCCTGTTCCCTTATTTCAATGAGCGCTGCTGCTATTTTTTGGGAAGTTAGAGCCCCGCAGCATTTCAATGAGATCTGGTCCAGTCACACAATGCTACTGTCATTAGAATGATGTCATTGTGGCTTGAAGCAATAGATTCATAATTTTCGGATTGCTACACTATCGTTCGATGTGCTTGCTCGTAACCATCTGTGGCTAACAATGGGGCTGTGAATTCAATGCAAATCAATTACGCTTGAATAAATTGATGATCTTGTATGCTATGGTAGTTGAACAGTAGTCTAGGACTTTATTTTCACGACCATTCTGATTCTCCATTTTCATTACCATTCCTGTTCTCCTTCCCTCTGTTCCTCCAGAGGTGGAGCCTCCAACACCACTGGTATTGCACTGGAGAACATGGATAGGTGACGTTTCAGGTCGGGATCCTTCTTCAGTCTGAAGAAGGGTCTCGATGCGAAACGCCAGCATTCCCTGCACTCCAGAAATGCTCCTAACCTGTTGAGTTGAGGCCCTGTCCCACTTTCACGAGTTACTCACGAACTCTCCCGAGTTTTCCCCTTGATTCGAACTCGGGGAATGTCCATAGGAGTCCGTAGATGTTTCGTAGCGGCTCGTAATGCCAGCCGTAGGAACTCGGGGCATCAGGTAAGTCGGGACGTTTTTTCAACATGTTGAAAAATGTCCACGAGTTAAAAAAATAGCCCCAAGTACCGACGAACGGCTATTACCGTAATTCTCCGAGTTCAAATCAAGGGGAAAACTCGTGCGAGTTTGTGAGTAACTCGGGAAAGTGGGACAGGGCCTTAACTCCAGCACTTTGTCTCTATTTGTAATCCAGCACCTGCGATTCCATGTATCCACACTATGTTCATAAGCCGCAGGGGCAGAATTAGGCCATTCGGCCCATCTAGTCTACCCCGTCATGGCTGATCTATCTTTCCCACCCAACCCCATTCTGCTGCCTTTTCCTCATTACTGCCTTGGGGCCCTTACCAATTAAGTATCTGTCAGTCACCACTTTCCTGCTACTTTCTCTGCTTTTAACCTTCTTATTATCGTTTCCAAACTACTTTGTTCTGTTTTACGATGTCGAATATTTTGAAATTTAAACACTAAAATGTACAGCACAGGAGCAGGCCCTTCGGCCCACAATGTCTATGCAGAACATGATGCCAAGATGAACTAATCTCAGCCTGAATCAATATCCCTCCATTTTCTGCATATTAATATGTCTATCTAAAAGCCTCTTAAACACCACTATTCTTAGGCCGCCCTCGGTCATGGCTGACCATGGGTGTCTCCAGGGTTGGAGGACGCCTGTGCGTGACTTTGTTTAACGTGGGGAGACTGGTGCACAGACAGCCGCCCCACGGTCCTTGACAGATCTGGGTCAGGAACCAGTGGCATGGAGTCCAAGACGACCGGAGACCCTTTTATGCCGCAGCCTTCATCCACCTTCTCAGCCGTTGTGACGCTCCACTAAGGTCAGCCATCGTCCTCCGCCTGTTCCACCGTTGAGGTCTTGGTTGGATTGCTCTTTGTCAGCGACCCCCCCCCGACCTTACTGCCATGGGTGGCCCTAGCAGGAGCACAGCTCCAGACGGCATCACTCTCAGGTTCTCAGGACCACACAAGCTTCTCCACCACGACATGGTGACTATCCACGGAGAAGTACCACCACCATTGTATCTTAAACACCACTATTCCAACATCTCGCTTGTCAGTGCACTCCACCCACCCACTGTCCTCTGCGTAAAATAAAACTTGTCCAGCACACATCCTTTACATATACCGCCACTCTCTCTTTGAAGTTCTGCCCTCTAATCTTTGACATTTCCACCCTGGGTAAAGTTGTTTAAATAGCGCCGTTGCTTTGGCATGTCTTTTCAGGTGGTGTCACCGAATCGGGCAGCGATGACTGAGGTGGAACCTGTGCTGGACTTTGCCACGTCAGGGCGGACGGGCAGAAGGAACGCTTTGCCTGACATCCTGGGCTCGCCAGCAGGGGTCAGTCCGTCAGAACTTCCCATGAAACTGGCGGAGTTATCCATTAATGCAGGTACGAGCCGTCTTGGGTGCAGTCATTGTGTTTTACATAGGAATTTATGCGTCCGCCAACATCATTCTTTCATGAATTCATTCATTGTTTATGCACAGAAGGCTGTGGAGGCCACGTCAACGGATATTATTAAGGCAGAGCTTGATATATTCTTGATTGGTACAGGTGTCAGAGGTTATGGGGAGAAGGCAGGAGAATGGGGCTGAGAGGGAGAGATAGATCAGCCATGATTGAATGGCGGAGTTGACTTGATGGGCCGTATGGCCTAATTCTGTTCCTACAATTTATGAACAATTAGTTCAAAAGATGAACAGATAATTTCAAATTAAAATTGTATATTTTAAACAGAATAGATCCCTCGCCAACACAGAATTTGACAGGTGACTATATTTCAGAGCACAGCAACTGTGCTTCTCATTCGTAGTGGTTTTATCTACGTATTAGTTTAATTTAGAGATGCAGCGTGGAAACAGGCTCTTTGGCCCACTGAGTCCGCGCCAATCAGCGATCGCCCCATACACTACCACTATCCTGCACACTAGGGACAATTTTTACCGAAGCCAATTAACCTACAAACCTGCATGTCTTTGGAGCGGGGTAGGAAACCGGAGCACACGCAGAAAACTCGCGCGGTCACGGGGAGAACGTACAAACTCCATACAGACAGCACCAATAGTCAGGATTGAACCCAGGTCTCTGGCGCTGTAAGGCAGCAACTCTACCGCTGCACCTCTGTGCCAACCTCCATTCACTTCCATATTATTACATTAATTTTATAAATAAAAAGGAAGCTATTCATAATCCTGAGTTACAGTGCACCCAAGTGATTTAAGATGATATTGCTACTGTTATTTCCACTTTTTCCCCGCCATTTATATACATCTATTGTGTAGTTTAACATACAATAGATGTACACTGCTCCGTGGTCTAGTTGTGATATTACATAAGCTAGGAAAGGTATGTTGCCAAGTCTTTTCTATACTCAACAAATTCTCACCTGTATTATGTTTCAGGCTATTTAGTTTGCTGATTCTGCTGTTACATTTGGTGAGGTAATTTCCCTCTCCATGTTTGGCTAATGCCCGCAGCAACAAATTGTGTATTTACAATGTGCCAATTATGTCATAAGATATTACACAAGAGCAGCGGTAGAGTTGCCGCCTAACAGCGCCAGAGACCCGGGTTCAATCCTGACTGTGGGTGCTGTCTGTATGGAGTTTGCATGTTCTCCTCGTGACCTGTGTGGGTTTTCTCCGGGTGCTCCGGTTTCCTCCCACCCTCCAAAGACATACAGGTTTGTAGGCAAATTGGCTTGGTAAAATTGTAAATTGTCCCTAGTGCGTGTCGGATAGTGTTGGTGTGCGGGGATCGCTGGTCGGCGCGGACTCGGTGGGCCGAAGAGCCTGTTTCCACGCTGTATCTCTAAACTAAACTAAAATTAAACATTAGCAGATTTCTGGGAAGGATGACAATTTGTGGCTTTGAGGCAAAGGGGTCTTGAGTGGTGGGATGTGGGCAGAGGACTTTGGGGGTGATGTTTTTAGGTTGATGGAGGGAAGTAGAATAGGCAAGAATGCTTTGGAAACTCCTTACTTTGTGGATAACACGGGGAGGGTTGAGGATTTTAGCAACAGGTCAACTAAGGCAGGAATAAAGTTATGAGCACACAACAAAAACAAAAGCTTTTCACTGTACCTCGGTACACGTGACAATAAACTAACCTGAAACTGAAAGATGCCAGAGATCTGAAATATAAACACAAAAAAGCTGGAAACTTTGGAGGAAAAAAATGGTCAGACAGCATCAGGGGTAATAGAAGCAGAGTTAAAGTTTCAGTTTGAGTGTTTCCACCATTTTCTGCTTGCATTGTTTACAAATACACAGGACTAGATGTTAAAAGTCCAAAGTGCCGAATATCAATTTACTCCTGATGGTGATGGGAACCTTCTGCCCACTCACCTATGCTCCTCCGATGTTGAGAAAGGCTAGGCAGACACGTCATTGGGGTTATCAAGTGGGCACCTACTTTCATCGAAGTTTCGCTGGTTGGACCCACGACGTCTCCAGTAGGCTCAGCAGTGCATTCTGGCGTCCCAGAACCACCCCCCTCTGCATCTGTATAAGGCTCAGAAATAGGTATGACCTCTCTTAATGGTGATGTACATCCAAAAATAATGCTGGGACTAAAATGGTCCTGAAGGTTTATGGACAGTGTGGGATAGTTTGGGGAAAGAGGTTTAAAACTCTCAGATTTTAAATGTTCCTCCTGTGATATCTAATGTTCAATGTCAATTTGCTGGTTTTAGTTAAATTTCCTACAATGGAGAGTTGAGCTGAAATATGTCAGCTGTGGCTCTGTCTAAACAAAATAAAGACAGCGGAGGGTGTGAAGCATTCACAGATGGTTTCTGGTGGTTTCTTAAATGTGGTTAGACGGTATCATTTAAAATGACTCATCCAGTATGTACTCTAACTCACTAAGTATAAAGCTTTACATCCCATGGTCGATATTGCCATAGATTAGTTTAGAGATACACCTTCGTGCCAACCAACAATCACCCACACATACACTTGTTCCTGCCGACACTCTGGGGATAATTTACACAAACCAATTAACCTACAAGTCAGCATGGTGGCGCAGTGGTAGAGTTGCTGCCTTACAGCGCCAGAGACCCAGGTTCGATCCTGACTGCAGATGCTTTCTGTACGGAGTTTGTACATTCCACACCTGGAATGGTTTGTGAGACCACACCTGGAGTATTGTGTGCAGTTTTGGTCCCCTAATTTGAGGAAGGATATTCTTGCTATTGAGGGAGTGCAGCGTAGGTTCACAAGGTTAATTCCCGGGATGGTCGGGACTGTCATATGCTGAGAGAATGGAGTAGCTGGGCTTGTACACTATGGAGTTTAGAAGGATGAGAGGGTATCTCATTGAAACATATAAGATTGTTAAGGGCTTGGACACACTAGAGGCAGGAAACATGTTCCTGATGTTGGGGGAGTCCAGAACCAGGGGCCACAGTTTAAGAATAAGGAGTAAGCCATTTAGAACGGAGACGAGGAAACACTTTTTTCTCACAGAGAGTGGTGAGTCTGTGGAATTCTCTGCCTCAGTGGAAGCAGGTTCTCTGGATGCTTTCAAGAGAGAGCTAGATAGGGCTCTTAAAAATAGCAGAGTCAGGGGATATGGGGAGACGGCAGGAACGGGGTACTGATTGTGGATGATCAGCCATGATCACATCGAATGGCGGTGCTGGCTCGAAGGGCCGAATGGCCTACTCCTGCACCTATTGTCTATTGTCTGGTTTCCTCCCACATTCAAAAGACGTACAGGTTTGTAGGTTAATTGGCTTCTGTAAATTGTCCCCTGTGTGTACGGTAGTGCCAGTGTACGGGGTGATCACTGGTCGTCGAGGACTCGGTGGGCTGAGGGACCTGTTTCCGCACTGTATGTCTAATGTCTAAAGTCTCCAAATCTGCACGTCTATGGAACATGGGAGGAAACAGGAGCATCTGGAGAAAGCCCATGCGGTCACAGGGAGAACGTACAAACTTCGTAGAGACAACACCCACAGTCAGGATCAAACCCGGGTCCCTGCCGCTGTAAGGCAGCAACTCTACCGCTGCGCCACCGTGCTGCTCCTAGGGCAGCCAGATTTGGACAAATGGCAAGAAAGTAATTCAAAACTTGTGGTCTGGAAAAAGAGAGTGCATAGATTGTATAGATAGAGTCATAGATTAATACTGTGCGGAAACAGGCCCTTCAGCCCAACTCGCCCACACCGGCCAACAATGTCCCAGCTAGCCTAGTCCCACTTGCCTGCGCTTGGTCCCTAACCCTCCAAACCTGTCCTATCCATGTACCTGTCCAACTGTTTCTTAAACGATGGGATAGCCCCAGCCTCAACGACCTCCTATGGCAGCTTGTTCCATACAACCACCATCCACTGTGTGAAAAGGTTACCCCTCAGATTCCTAGTAAATCTTTTCCCCTTCACCTTGAACCTATGTCCCTTGGTCCTCGATTCCCCTACTCTGGGTAAAAGACTCTGTGCATCTATTCCTCTCATGATTTAGGAATCACTATTTTTCTCCTTCTGGGATGCAATAACCTCCTTGTCCTGTCCTTTACATTTAATATCAGAGGCCACGCATAATGTAACAATGAAGAGCGGTGCGATTTTATCAAAGTGTGAACGCTGATGGAGGAATTTGGTTTTTAACAATTCATTGAGATTATTCTGTGACCACATAACGAAGCCAGCCTGCCCCAATGTAATGATTGATCTGAAAGATTTTTTTATAATCTTTGCTCATGTCAAAAACCAGCTGCCATGTTAAAACCACCCTGCATGTTAATGTTTCATACTGTTGAGCTACAGTGCACTCAAGTGATCAAAGATAGTATTACCGTTATTACTTCTACTTTTCCCCCTCTATTTTTGCCTCAAAACTGACCTTTTAGTTTAGTTTGGAGATGCCGCACGGAAACAGGCCCTTCGGCCCCGAGTCTGCGCCGATCAGGAATCCCCACACACTAACACTATCCTACACACACTCGGGACAATTTACAATTTACAATTATACCAAAGCCAATTAACTTACAAACCACTAAGTAAGGTGTTTCCAAAGCATTCTTGCCTATTCTACTTCCCTCCATCAACCTAAAAAAATCATCCCCAAAGTCCTCTGCCCACATCCCACCACTCAAGACCCCTTTGCCTCAAAGCCACACATTGTCATTCTTCCCAGAAATCTGCTAATGTTTAATTTTAGTTTAGTTTTGTTTGGAGATACAGCGTGGAAACAGGCCCTTCGGCCCACCGAGTCCGTGCCAACCAGCGATCCCCGCACACCAACACTATCCGACACGCACTAGGGACAATTTATAATTTTACCAAGCCAATTTACCTACAAACCTGTATGTCTTTGGAGTGGGGGGAAAAACCGGAACACCCAGAGAAAACCAACGCGGTCACAGGAAGAACGTACAAACTCCATACAGACAGCACCCATAGTCAGGATCGAACCGGGGTTCCTGGTGCTGTAAGGCAGCAACTCTACCGCTACGCCATCGTGTCGCTTTTTCTTTGGACAATAGGTGTTGATTGCTCCTTGGTCCATTCCGCTGGACTTTATCTTGCACTAAACGTTATTCCCTTTATCATGTATCTGTACACTGTGGACGGTTCGATTGTAATCCTGTATAGTCTTTCCGCTGACTGGATAGCACGCGACAAAAAGCTTACCGACCTACGTCGGTGCACGTGATAATAAGTTAAACTAAACTATTGACAGATCACTAAAAAGAGGTATCATGCCAGGGTTCCTTTTTATGGCTGGCAAATTTTCACCTGTAGCATGCCACAGGATTAGGCTAACTAATTCCTTCAGCCTGCTGACACGTTTAGCGAGACCACAGCTGCTACAATTTCATGTCGCACCGTTACATCATATCCCTTAACCTGTTTGGCTAATATCAGCAGCAATAAATTGTGTATTTATTATCACTCCACTGGATAAGCTGAGTTAATGACTGTCTTTTTCTTTTACACTATTGCTATACATAATACATATTCATTGCTATACATAGAAACATAGAAAATAGGTGCAGGAGTACGCCATTCGGCCCTTTGAGCCTGCACCACCATTCAATATGATCATGGCTGATCATCCAACTCAGTATCCTGTACCTGCTTTCTCTCCATACCCCCTGATCCCTTTAGCCACAAGGGCCACATCTAACTCCCTCTTAAATATAGCCAATGAACTGGCCTCAACTACATTCTGTGGCAGAGAATTCCAGAGATTCACCACTCTCTGTGTGAAAAATGTTTTCCTCATCTCGGTCCTAAAAGATTTCCCCCTTATCCTTAAACTGTGACCCCCTTGTTCTGGACTTCCCCAACATTGGGAACAATCTTCCTGCATCTAGCCTGTCCAACCCCTTAAGAATTTTGTACGTTTCTATAAGATCCCCCCTCAATCTTCTAAATTCTACATTAGCGTCTGAAGAAGGGTCCCAACCTGAAACGTCACCTATTCCTTTCATCCAGAGATGCTGCTTGACCCACTGAGATACTTCTGAACTTTGGGTCCATCTTTTTATAGCTAGTTGCCGTTGTCAAGCACTTTTCAGAGAAAGTTAGACAAATTTAGTCCTTAGATAAAGTTCAAAAGTATATATTTTTTGATGTGGTGAACGGTTGGGTTATGAAAGAAACCACAGGAAATACAGTTTCCTTTTATTTTTCAAGATGTGGCATTTATTGTCATGTTTTCTATTATTCAATGTTAGTAGCACCACCAAATGATATAAAGCCATTCCATTCCACCCATCCCACCTACAGGGCATTGGTATAAAATAGCAGGAATTATTGTTAGACGGTGGTCTTAATGCAAGGATTAACAGTGTCGCTCAAGCATTCGGCAAAGTGACATTTGGCAAGTCTGGATGGTGAAGGTTTTGATCTTTGTTGACATGCCATCTTCATTCTCTCCATCCCCCACTGACCGGCCAAGGTAGTCCGATGGGGAGGGGAATGGAATGCAATGCTTCGTTCAGCCGTGGCATGTTGATTGGCCTGCAATCCTGCAGCTCACCCACTCCAGACATGCAGAGTGGCGCAGCGGTAGAGCTGCTGCCTTACAGTGCCAGAGACCCGGGTTCGATCCAGCCTACAGGTGCTGTCTGGGCAGATTTTGTACGTCCTCCCTGTGACTGCGTGGGTTCTCTCCGGGTGCTCCGGTTTCCTCCCGCACTCCAAAGACGTGCAGGTTTGCAGGTTAATTGTCTTCTGTAAATTAGACAATAGACAATAGGTGCAGGAGTAGGCCATTCGGCCCTTCGAGCCAGCACCGCCATTCAATGTGATCATGGCTGATCATCCCCAATCAGTACCCCGTTCCTGCCTTCTCCCCATATCCCCCGACTCCGCTATTTTTAAAAGCCCGATCCAGCTCTCTCTTGAAAGCATCCAGAGAACCTGCCTCCACCGCCCACTGAGGCAGAGAATTCCACAGACTCACCACTCTCTGTATCTGGTGTGTCGGATAGTGCTGGTGTATGGGTGAATGGTGGTCGGCGTAGACACGGTTGGCCGAAGGGCCTCTTTCTGCACTATATCTCTAAACTAAAAACCATTTTCCTTGTCGTTTCTGTTATGCGTAAAGAAGGAGCAGAAGGAACTCAGACGCCTTCGACAGAGGTGCCGCCCGAATCAGCAGAGAGTCCAGAGCTGAAAGATGCATCATAACATGCTGGAAAGAAACGTTTACACTAAAGACAAAGTGTTAATAAAGCTTTAAATGAGTGAGCTGAATGCTGTCAGGATTCCTTGAAGCTACATGCCAAGTTCAACTGTGAGGGCAACGCAGCAGTGGGTGGCGACAATGTACAGAACTGAGCAAAATAAATAATTCAATGTTATATCTTGGAAAGGAAGCTGGAAGATGATCAAGAGGGAAATGAAGTCAAGAACTTAATCTTCAAGCCGAACTTTTAAAGAACTGTCACTTGGATTAAGGCCCAGAGAGTAATGGCAAATGGTGATTCAGTTTAATTGCTACCTGTCAGTCACTTAGTGCTCCAGAGATTTTTTTTTTGTCATTTCTCGGTGTAAATCCTTGCAAATCTGTCAAAGCAGTAAAGATATGCACACAACTACTGCTACATGTGTGAAAACCTGGTTTTAAAATCATTCAATCCAATTTATGTAGCTTTTTCAGAGTAAGCTGTGAAAACAAATCCTTTAAAATAATTTTCATCCAATGTCAAAAAAAAATCCATTTTGTATGCCTGTACCTGAGGTAGCTTGAACATTTTCTGAAGTGTTCTGTTTTCAAGCTATTGTGGAGCAAAATGTTATTCGTGTGAATGTCTTCTATCAGCTGTTGCGAAGAAAAACCATCCTGTTCGAAATCGATGCCTAATTTTGCCCTTCTGCAAATGTTGTTATTTGTTAACTAAATACTGCAGTGTACTGGGGACCCTGGGTTACGAATGCCCTGACTTACGAACAATCCGACCTTGCGCATATTCTCCCATAAATTTCTAAAGCACATAAAGCTAGCAACAAGAAAAAATAAAACATTTCATATTCTTTGCTGACTGGATATTGTCTATCTATATGATTAGTTTAATAATGGGTGACGTCAGGCTGATTACTCAATGAAATTGAGGAATGATAGCAACAATGTAGATAGCTGTAGAAAATGGGACGTTACTGACAAAGTTTACAGTTTCAAGAGAACAGTTCTCAGGAAAGGAGCCCGTGCGAAACCCAGGCACTGCCTGAATTTAACTCATTCATCCACTATCCATTTCTTGTCTCACCACCTTATTCCCAAACAGCTCTGCTTTCCTTGAAAGATGATTAAAACTATTTTCCAGCTCAGTTTCTTTGATCCAATAGTTCATTCGAAGCTTGTAACACAATGAAAATATTAGCAGCGATGTTAGTATTCAAAATCAGTGACGAATTATTGATTCAGACACGTGAGCTTTGTTTATTCTTAAGAGAAAAACACACTAAAGTTGGTTTAATATCAAAATCATAATCTATGAATCTTGTTTGAACTGAGAGTTATACTCCCAACAGAGTGTTTTATTGGCAGTGAAATATTTAATTAAACCTTAACTGTACGTAATTCACTTGCCTCTAACAGTTGTCAATCTGCTAAGAATTACTTTGAAACTGTGCAGCTTCACAAATACAGTGAACTGCGCTAAAACTCACTCAACCGATTTAACATTGCAGAATTTTCGGACATTTTATGAAGCAAGCTGGAACAGAAAGTGTCATGATATTTAGTTGCAAATATCAAAACAGTAACATGTAAGGGAAGTATCCTAACCAAGTATATCCAGAGTAAGCAAAATACAAAGTGTTGGAGGTATACGACATGCCTGCTAACATCTACTGGGGGGGGGGAAGTTTTGGGTTGGGTCCCTTCTTCAGTCTGAAATGCCACCTGCCCATTCCCTTCCACAGATACTGCCAGACCTGCAGTGTTCCTGCAGCAGATAGACACAAAATACTGGAGTAACTCAGCGGGTCAGGCAGCATCTCTAGAGAAAAGGAATTGTTGACGTTTTGGGTCAGAATCCTTCTTCAGACGGTTCCGATCCGAAACATCACCTATTCCTTTTCTCCATAGACACTGCCTGACCCGCTGAGTTACTCCAGCATTTTGCGTCTATCTTTGGTATAAACCAACAACTGTCCTTCCTAGACAAGTTCCTCCATCACTTTGTTTATTGCTCAAGATTCCAGCATCTGCAATTTCTTGTGTCTCCATTAAACTGCCTAAAATGTCTTGCATATATTGTAATGGAAGTTTTGAACGTATCAAATTATTAAAGGAACTTTGCTTTGTTATACCTAAGAGGAGTAATGCCTTAAAATAGGCAAACACTTCTTTGTATTGGAGATATAATTGTGGATGTAAATTTAATACTTTATGGATGATGTGAAGAGAAGATAATCATTCAGCTTACACAAAGTAGTTTGTGCTACATAGTCATTGCCTTCCACAGCATCATCTCTGTACAGTGTGAATTGAGTAGGTTATGCCTATCATAATGAGACCTGATAGGGTAACACAGTCTGTCTTAAGTACCGCCAATGCTTCTGTGTAATTGAATTTTTTTTTTTTAGTGTACAAACTGTAAATTAATTTTAAAACAGCATCTAACTTTAATTATGACACCTGATTGATGCTGCAATATGTTGTACAAGGCATATCTGGACTGTTGTGATTTTGTACGCAAAAGTGAGTGAGTGGGAATATTTAAATTGTTTTAAAAGTATAGGCGCAGCATATTTAAACAAAGCAACGTTGAACTTGCAAGTACGTTCATGTTGGAATTTACTGAATCTGTATTTATATTCATTGTAAATGTACTTTCAAGGCTCACAGACTTGCCAACAAGCATGGCTAATCATTCATCACCGACATTTGAAGTATGGATTATGGATTAATGCAAGTGTGAAAAGCTATTTATTTTACAAGTGATTTGCAATCCCTGATCACTCACGGTTCTTCAAATATTTGAGATAGCAACATTACAAATCACAATGTTTTCAACCATTTTCTTTTCTCATTTTATTTGTAAAATCCTTGAAAAAGGAGCAATGGTAATTTAGTGAAGACGATAACTGGTTTCATCAATGATCTGACATTCTCTCACCATCAATTTAAAATTTAAATTCAAAATTGCCTAAAGTTACTCTACATTTGGGATACTGTTCTACTGGAAAAAAATGCTCAGTATCAAAAAGATAAATTTCCAGATGAAGTTTCAGAATAGATTTTTCAGTTTTAATACCACGCTTGGTGCCACGCTGCCGTTTTCATGAATGTAGTTCGAAAACTAAAATTGAGGCAGATATTTTGAAGAATAAAAGCAGGTTACCTTGCGATCCTGTGTCATTTGAGTGTGCTCAGTAGGATTAGAAATTCGCAAATTGTGGTTGCAGTTGCACGTCATTATTTTGCCTTTTGACTGTGTCTCCCTGCTCAAGGTACAAGTTCACCATTATCTTAAATATTCCCTAAATTCTCCTTTGTATGAAATCAAATATTCCCCTCATTTCTAATGTAACTTTACACATTGTTATGTGTGTGTGTGTGTGTGTGCGTAGATATGTGTGTGATATGCGCACACACACACACACACACATACACACACACACACACTTATGTGCAAGAAAGAAATGCAGATGCTGGTTTAAATCGAAGGTAGGCACAAAATACTGGAGTAACTCAGCAGGTGAGGCAGCATCTCTGGAGAGAAGGAATGGGCGACGTTTCGGGTCGAGACTTCTTCAGTCTGAGGAAGGGTCTCGACCTGAAACGTTGCCCAATCCTTCTCTCCAGAGATACTGCCTCACCCACTGAGTTACTCCAGTATTTTGTGTATATATGTGTGTGTGTGTGTATATATATGTATGCTTATTTATTTATATATATCTGTGTGTGTGTGTAAGAGAGACTGAGAGAGAGAGACTGCGAGAGACTTAAGCTTGGGAAATCCAAATTCAAGATTGATGTCAAGACTGTACTGATCCACTCATAGAATGGAATTTATTCTTAAAAACTCCCCCTTAAAACCTGTGGTTGACTGAATATTGCAGAGGTGAGGTGGATGGGTAAAGGAAGTATTTATAGATGGATGAAGTGAAATGGACTGAATGGCCTTGTTATTTTTATTTACATTAAAATAAAATTGGATTACTTTCAAAATGGTATTGATAATATCGATCTGCTGGAAGATTGCTAAGTTTTTAATTAAAAAACAAACTGCTGAAGGAAAAACAAGGCTGGAGGAACTCTGCGGGTTAGGCAGCATCCGTGGAGGTAAATGGACAGAGAACATTTTCAGGAGGGACCATACAATGCTACCAGAGTTGCCGAGTTCCTCCAGCAGTTTGTTTTGTGCCCACGATTTGAGCATCTGCAGACTCTTGTGTCTCCAATGTTTTTAATATGTACAGTATGTATGTATGGTGGAGTAGACATGATGGGCCGAATGGCCCAATTCTCCTCCTACCACTTATATTGTCCCACTTGGTTTCAAAGAAAATGTAACTGTCTAAAAAATTGGAAATGTTCATGAAAGGTGTATCCTTTATTAACTGGAATGTGTTTAACATGGGATAGAGGTACATTCAAAATAGCCAAACTTCCTTAATTCTAATTCCTAGAACTTGTTCTCTTCTTCTTGCGTGTGTCTTTTAGCCCTGCAGCTCCGTTGAGGCGAACCAGGCCAACGTGTCATCGTCCAGGTCAATCAGACCTCGTTCACCATTCGGTGGCCGGTGTTTGGGGCAACTGGTGACTATGTGCTCCACTGTCTGTGTTGGGTCCCCACACTCGCAGGAGGCACCCGCTGTCCACGAGGCCCCACCTCTTCATCGCTACGCCATAGTGTCCGATGCCTGTCCTCAAGCGGTTGAGGGTTGTCCACTGCTTTCGGGGCAGGTCCTGGCCAGGGACGTCTATGGGGTCATGGGAGAACTTGTTGAAAGGAATGAAGGGCATTTATTTTGCATCATTTTTTCACTTCTTTCATTTTATAGATTCTGGCGCAACTCTTAAAAATTATTCAAGGGGTGTGGCTGATGCACCTAACATTCGGTTAGATATATCCCTCTAATGAAAGAAATGTCATCAAGCAAAGATCCTTTGCCAGAACAAAGCATCCTTTGCTAGATCCAAGGAACAAAGGAACTAAAGACAGCGGCCTTTAGAAATTTCACAATGAAATTATTATCCAGGTTCATTTTGGATCAATCATGCACTTTGCCTGTGGCGCATTGTTATAGTCTTGGTTTTCTTTCAGAACAAAATTACATTTGTAGTAAGACAATCTTTAAATGTCTTTGTCTGAAAAGTCCACTTGGTTCAGCGCCTGATGGGTCGCTAGTTGGGACATCTGTGCACCAATCTATTCCTGGTCTTCAACCTGTCTCAATTGCACATTTGTGATGAGGAACGTATTCATGCCATTATGCTACCCACTTTTTTGTCTCCCATTTGTCACAAGGTTTGTCATTCATGTTTAATTTTACAAAATGCAGTTTGATCTCTTGGGGAAACTAACATTATGGATCGTTTCCACACTTGGCTGGGTGGAATTGATGGGATTGCTCATGAACGTTTTTCTTCAGTGTTGCTCCTTAATATTTTCAAGATTAGGGGCTTTGAGTGGCTCAAATCGTTAGTCACTCCAAAATGAATGTGATTCTGGTCTGAAAGGGATTTTTCATTTCTGTACCTCCCCCAATCTTGCCCAGACTAGGAGTTCTGCTGCACTATAACTCCATCGTGCCGGTGCCAAAACACTCCACTGCGGCAAGCCTCAACGACTTCCGCCCAGTTGCACTTACTCCCATCATCGCCAAGTGCTCCGAGAGGCTGGTCCTGGCACACCTCAAAGGCTGCCTACCCCCCACATTGGATCCCTATCAGTTTGCCTACCGCAAGAACAGGAGTGCGGAGGATGCCATCTCAACGGCACTTCACTCCGCCCTCTCCCACCTCGACAACAGAGACACTTACGTAAGAATGCCGTTCATCGATTACAGCTCAGCATTCAACACCATCATACCCTCTAAAATGATCACCAAACTCGGTGACCTGGGCATCGACCCCTCCCTCTGCAACTGGATACTGGACTTTCTAACCAACAGACCCCAATCTGTTAGGTTAGACAAGCACACCTCTTCAACCCTCACCCCTCCTCTACTCCCTCTTCACCTACGACTGCACACCTGTACATGGTACTAACACCATCATCAAGTATGCGGATGATACAACGGTGATTGACCTCATCAGCAACAACGATGCGTCAGCCTATAGGGAGGAGGTCCAGCTCCTAGCAGCATGGTGCGCGGACAACAACCTGGCCCTTAACTCCAAGAAGACCAAGAAGCTCATTGTAGACTTCAGGAAGTCTAGGGGCGGCACGCACACCCCCATCCACATTAACGGGACGGAGGTGGAACGTGTTTCCAGCTTCAGGTTCCTGGGGGTCAACATCTCCGATGACCTCTCTTGGACCCACAACACCTCAACTCTGGTCAAGAAGGCTCACCAGCGTCTCTTCTTCCTGAGGAGACTAAAGAAGGTCCTCAGATTCTGGTGAACTTCTACCGCTGCACCATCGAGAGCATCCTTACCAACTGTATCACAGTATGGTATGGCAACTGCTCTGTCTCTGACTGGAAAGCACTGCAGAGGGTGGTAAAAATTGCCCAACGCATCACCGGTTCCTCACTCCCCTCCATTGAGTCTGTCCAAAGCAAGCGTTGTCTGCGAAGGGCGCTCAGCATCGCCAAGGACTGCTCTCACCCCAACCACAGACTGTTTACCCTCCTACCATCTGGGAGGCGCTACAGGTCTCTCCGTTGCCGGACCAGCAGGTCCAGGAACAGCTTCTTCCCTGCGGCTGTTACACTACTCAACACTGCCAATCACCCCCCCCACTCCTCCCACCAGGATTTATTCGATTTATTTATTTACTGCTCATATTTATGTAGCTCTTCTAGGGAGATGCTAACTGCATTTCGTTGTCTCTGTACTGTACACTGCACAATGACAATAAAGTGGAATCTGAATCTGAATCTATAGGCAACAATATTTAATTATAGCATGACAGATATGTAAAGACTGTAAGAAAGAGCAAAACCAGACTTGTGCTGTCCATAAAACACCCATTTCCACCAAACCTTTTTACTCCCTATTCACATTTCCATCTGATCTTTGCCCCATCAGTTAAATTTTCCAGCTACTCAAAGGGCAATTTAGAGTGACCAATTAATCTAGCAACTCGCACCTCATTGGGAATGTGGGAGGGATCTGGGGGGAAACCCACGTAGTAACAGGGAGAAATTGCAAACTCCATCCAACAGCACCTGAGGTCAGGATCAAATCCAGGTCTCTGATACTCTGGAACAGCAGTGGGACCCGCTGCGCCACTAGAGCCGCTTGTTGGTTATATAACAATCTGCAATGTGCGACCTAGAATTATAACCGTATACCCTTGTCCTCCAGCCTCATTTCATCTCAGACCGCACTTGAATTTAGTCTCCGTATACAAGTGATTAAGTAAGATGATCTCATGAATGAATGAATGTCACGTGTACCTAGGAACAGTGAAATTCTTTGTTTTGTATACAATACACAAGTTGCCACGTATAGTGCACCAACAAACTTACAAAAGTATTCACTATCGTCCCGATGGACCCATTTCGTTCTCAAGCCCCCCCCCCCCCCCGC
>JAXLNO010003857.1:92681-135008 GCA_038087875.1 Malacoraja senta
TAAATGATCCTGTAATCAATGTTCATTATTGATCATAGTGAGAACAAATAAATGTAATAATTGGTCGACTAAGCTGTTGGAAATAAATGACCCCTGACTTCCAACTGCAGTTAATAGCATCACCAAGCTGGAAGAACTGAGTTGAAGTCCTCCTCAAGTGCTTAGAGTCAGAGTTATTTATCATAGACACCTGCCTCGTCATCAGCTGTCATCCAAGCACTTAAACAGTTCTTTCAATTGAGGCAGAAATTCATGAACACCTCTAACGTGGAATACCGCATACTGTGTTCCTCTATAATGGTGAAACCTAGCATAGACTGGGCAACCATTCAATGGAGGACTTGTGCTCTGTCCACCACAGCAGTCTCAAGCTTCCAGTTGCATTTCATTTTGCACTCTGAAGCCCTCTCTCATACTGACCTGTTTATCCTCGACCCTCTCTATTGCTAAGTAGAGGCCAAATGCACATTGGAAGAACACCACCTCGTATTCCATTTGGGTTGTTTTTGCCCGGTGGTATGAACATTGAATTTTCTAATTTCAGGTAATCCTCACCTCTGGTGTTTTTCCCACACACATCCATCCATCCACTTAGTTTCTCCTCACATGGTTCACCCCTCCATCTGTCCCTCATCTCCTCCCCATCTGGTTTTGTATTTCATTTTCCAGTGTCTATCCCACCTCTGTCATTCTGTCACACACTGGCAAACTTTCCTCTTCCCTCCCAGTCCTGATGTAGGATCTTGGCCCGAGAGGTCGCCATACACATTTTGCCTCCACAGATGCTGCTTGACCCACTGAGTTCTTCCAGCTTTCTGTCTTTATGATGGAGAATTACCTTTTTGGGTATGAAGTATGAAGTATAAATTTGCTTTGGAGAGTGCAGAACCAAGAATGCGATGACAGTGTTCTTCTGCGAGAAGAAATGAAGTAGAATGGAACAATGCTCTTTGGTGTTAAGATCACGAGGAAGCCAGCATTTTACTTGGATTCTGTACAGTATAAATGATATGTGCCAATATATACACAGCATCGTTCAAGCACTTAAATTTTTCAATCCCTGGGGATAAGAGATACTGGAAGAAAACAAACTGTGTTAAGATGTCTGAAATGGAGCTGTTAGTTTTGAGTTTGGATCTGTGTGTCCAGATGAACAAACATGAAACTCTTTTATCACAGTGGGAATGATGTGAATTGCACAAGACTGCGAGGAAAAAAACAACTTGAGGCAAATGTACATCATAAAGCTTATTCTTACTGGTTCTAAAAAACTGCTGGGTCATTTATGCTGTTTTCTTGCAAACTATTCATAAGTTCTTGATATACTGTTGATTGCCTGTACTTATCATATGTGCCATGTTGCATTTGAGTACTTTCCATCTGGTTGAAGCAAGATTTGGCTGACATAAGAGATTGCTGATGCTGGAAACTTGAGCAAGATTTTGGGCAAGATTTGGCAGTTGGTTTTTGGTGGACTGTTCAGTGAACTTTGGTAACTTTGTTGGCACCAAAAACGTGGCAACTCTTGTGCACTGCCGAGGTTTAGTTTAGTTTAGAGATGCAGTGCAGAAACAGGACCACCGAGTCTGCACCGACCAGCGATCCCCGCACATTAACACCATCCTACACCCACTAAGGACAATTTTACATTTACCAAACCAATTAACCTACAAACCTGAAAGCCTTTGGAGTGTGGGAGGAAACCGAAAATCTCAGAGAAAACCCACGCAGGTCATGGGGAGAATGTACAAAACACCGTACAGACAGAACCTGTAGTCGGGATCAAATCCGGTGCAGCATTCGCTGTAAGGCAGCAACTTTACCCCTGGACCACCGTGAACGCAGTGAGGTCTGCTGTATGATTTTGTATGGATTGTATGCAAAACAAAGCATTTCACTGTATTATACGTTCACAAGTGATAGGAGCAGAAATAAACCACTTGGCCCATCAAGTCTATTCCACCATTCAATTATGGATAATCTACCTCTCCCTCCTAATCCCATTATCCTGCCTATCCCCATAACCCCTGGCACCCGTACTAATCAAGAATCTATCTATCTCTGCTGTAAAAATTTCCATTGACCTGGTCTCCACAGCCTGTGGCAATAAATTCCACAGATTCACCATCCTCTGACTAAAGAAATTCCTCCTCATTTCCTTCCTAAAGGAACCCTTTAATTCTGAGGCTGTGGCCTCTAGTCCTAGACTCTCTCCAGTGAAACATCCTCTCCACATCCACTCTATCCAAGCCTTTCACACTTTGTGTTGGTACATTTGTCAATAAAGCATCATTGAATCATTAAAATGCTCTAAAGCAAGATCAGGGATGTATATTTGAGTATTGAAGGGAAGCCACAGGTAACACTCTCACATTTTGTCACGCGTTTATTTGTAGAAAATTGGAATAAACTATTGTTTTGGCTCACAGTAATGATGATTTATTGCTTGGAAAATCATTCAAAAATAAATAAGCCAGAAGCAGAGGAAGTAAATGATCTGAAATATTTGGAAGCAGACAAATGCATTCCTATTTTTAAGGATGAGTTGGCTTATTAATATCTTAGTTTATGTTTTGTGATGCAAACAGTTTGGAAAATAGAACTTGCACGATTATTCCTTGGTTTGTTCTAAGTTGTTTGATCTTCAATATGGAGCTTCTGTTTGAGGCTGTTTGAAAGGTAGCCACTCTTCATTCTTCCTGTTAGCCTCTGCTGGAAGGTGTGCATTTTCTCAGGACTGGCGTAACTTTGTTTATGATGCCCCTGTCCCTTCAGGGGGGAAATATATTGAAAGAGCTGCAAAGAACTGGATAAATCCATGATAGGTGCACACAGATATACAGATACACAGATGACTGTCCAGCCAGATACAGTTCCAACTCCATCTTCAATTTTGCCGATACCGCCGTTGTTGGGCAAATTGCAGATGACGATGAGTCAAGAGTATGGGGGGGTGGGGGGGGGGGGGGGGAGAGAGATCGACCGACTGACCAAATGGTGTGAGAATAACAACCTTGCTCTCATCATCAGTAAAACTTGATGTTTTTCTGATGTAGGAAGTGATTTTGGAAGAGGAAGGTTGAGGATCCACCAACCTGTCTTCATCAATGGGATCAATGGTGGAGTGAGTCAAAAACTTCAAATTCTTGGGTGAGAATAACTCTGAAGATCTGTCCTGGACCCAGTACGTTGATGCAATCATAACGAAAGCATATCAACACCCCCAATTCCTTAGACGATTGAGGAGATCAGAATATCGACGATTTTTCCCTTGAACTTCTATACAGGTGTACAGTAGAGAGCATCAAGTCCGGTTGCATTGCGGCCTGGTTTCTCAAATCAAATGTCCAGGAAGGAAAAAGATAGCAAAAGGTGGTGAACACTGCCCAGTCCATTATGGATACTGATGTCCCCACCATCGTAAGGATCTACAAGAGTCGCTGCCTCAAAAAGGCAGCCAGCATTGTCAGAAACCCACACCACCCTGGCCATGCCTTCATTTCACTCCTGCCATCAGGAGGAAGGTACAGGAGCCTGTAAACTGTAACCACCAGATTCAGGAGCAGCATCTTCCCTTCAAACATCGGGCTATTAAACTCTACACACTCCAAATAAGCTCTGAACAACTTAGACTTTGGGAGAGAGGGTGGTGGGGGTCATTGTTTTTTTCTTTGCAATATATAGAACTTGTTTGTTTTTATGGTGTTTACTCTGTTCACTATGCACTAGTTCACAGAGTACTATGTACACATATCTGTTGTGCTGCAGATAAGAATTTCATTGTTCTATTTCAGGACATATGACAATAAAACACTCTTGATTCCAATAAAAACTAAAACCAAGACTGGTGTTTAAATCAAAGGGAATTCTTGATCGATGTGCCTTGGCCTGCATTATGCCTGAAATATGCCCAAAGGATTTGATGGTGAGCTGATATAGCTCATATAATTTATGCCCTTGAGTTTTCCATGTAAATCATAGGTTTTAGTTTTCAGTATTGACGCATTATAAGCCTAGATTGTTTAACCAGTTTTGTCAGTCTCACCCAGTCATTCGATAAACCCACATTTAAAAAAACCCAGTTCCATTACCAAAGTGGGGACAGCGTAGACACAGTTTGTAAAACCTTCCAGCACTGTTTACGTTATGAAGAAATGAAAATCTATGCTTGTAATAGATTTATATTTGCCAGCCAGATTAATTTGTAATTATGAGAAAACCTCTCACCAAATAATTGATGCACACTCAAACGTATGTGGCATTCTGACATGTGTTGATTGAAAGAGACAGTTTAGAAACAGGTCCTTCAGCCCACCAAATCTGCTCTGACCATTGATCACCCGTTCACACTGGTTCTATGTTATCCCACTTTTGCATCCACTCCCTACGCACTAGGGGGCAATTTACAAACCCGCATGTCGTTGGGATGTGGGAGGAAACTGGAGCAGCTGGAGTAAACCCATGCGGTCACAGGGCGAAGGTACAAACTCCACACAGACACCACCCAAGGTCAGGATCGAACCGCGGTCTCTGGCGCTGTGAGGCAGCAGTTCTACCAGTTACGCCACTATGCTGCTCTTTTGTGTTGTGATAGTACACTATCGCTTCATGCTTTTGCATGAATTTGATTTGTAAATTGAATCTATCAGCATGAAACGTATATCTAGCCTGTGAAGAAGCAGAATAATATTGAACTGCATCATTGGTTGTCATATGTATGCTCTGGATACTGTTGTCTAATTCACTCGGTGATAATCCTGACCATTGCTATTTAGTGGAATATGGGCCAAATGAAGGCAAATAGGATTAACATAGCTGGACGTCTTGGATTACATGGACAAGTTGAGCCAAAGGCCTATTATCCTTGTATCAAATCTAAGCCAAATCAAATGTTATTTTCAGACAAAAAATAACTATCAAAGCAAGATGATCTGTAGCATACTTTGCATCAAGTATGTTACTGTTAAACTTATTTATCTTTCTTCTTCCTTCCCTTGAATTCTATTTCCCCAACATTGGACATGTTAGGTCTAAACTTAGGCACTGGAACATAATATTCTAGCACCTTCAGGTTGTTCATGCTCTGAAAAATGTCATGATTCAAGGTGAAGTATGACCTACCATTGTTAAATATTGTGAAGATAAATTCATTTAATTTCATTTTAGTTTGGTAGGAGACATAAGTTTTGAAGTCCGTGGGGCATTGTCTTTGGCAAGTATTAATCTTGTTTTTTGAAACTGGCCCAGTTTTCATAGAAACATAAAAAAATAAGTGAAGGAGTGGGCCATTCGGCCGTTTGAACCATTCAATATGATCATAGCTGGTCATCCAAAATCAGATCCCCGTTCCTGCTTTCTCCCCATATCCCTTGATTCCGTTATCTAACTCTCTTGAAAAAATCCAGTGAATTGGCCTCCACTGCCTTCTGCAGCAGAGAATTCCACAGATTCACAACTCTCTGGGTTAAAAGGTTTTTCCTCATCTCAGTCCTAAATGGCCTACCCCTTATTCTTAAACTGTGACCTCTGGTTCTGGACTCCCCCAATATCAGGAACATTTTTCTTACATCTAGCCTGTCCAATCCCTTAGGAATTGTATATGCTTCTTTAAGATCCCCCTCATCCTTCTAAATTCCAGTGAATATAAGCCCAGCATGGGAATGATGGTGAAGGTATCAGCACCATCGGAATAATAATATAAACTTCAGACTTTTAATGAACTATTTCTGCCGTAAGTAGACAAAAGTGCTGGAGAAACTCAGCGGGTGCGGCAGCATCTATGGAGCGAAGGAAATAGGCAACGTTTAGGGCCGAAACCCTTCTTCAGGCTGTAAGATATGTACTGAAAATGTTGTGGCATGCAGAGTGAGGTGTAGCTGAAATTTTAATGATGCGCTAAATCCTCAATAATTGCTGTACAGTTTTTCCGGCCCTAAGCATTAATTTTGTGCTTGGTAACAACTGGACCCCGAGTTCAAGTCCCAGCTGACCGCTGTGGAATTTAATCCAGAATTTAAAAACAGCTGGTTTTGGTAGACAATGAGATTATCTGCTTCTCGGCAAAACCTTACTTCTTTTTCTATAGAAAGTTAAAAAAAAATTAAATTGTTTTTACTTCCTGGTTTGCTGTCTCACAGAAATATGCATCTGATTGTTCAGTAATTTTCCGATGTTGATACTGAAGAATGTAGTATTTATACAATGGGACCAGATGGCCACAGTGATTTAATGGACTTTCGGTTGTGTGGTTATGAATGATGATTAACGAAGATGAAGGGGCATAATCTAAGTCCTGGTTAAGCTTTATGGAGAGGTTTCCTCAACGTCAACAATGGGTACTGTCACTTCAATGCTGGCCCCATAGCAGAAGCGTCCACGTCGCGGGGCTGGAGACTGGAAGTATCCCGAGCTAATTCTGCTACCACCATCATCTACTGCGACAAGTGATGGCTCCCACTGATTGTCGCCGGAAGCTTGCGTCCTTTTCAGGACGGACGATGACAACGATGTCAACATTTGAAACGTGGAAAATGGACACGAAAGAAGAAGACTTCCATGCTGATCTGTAAAAATTGAGCCATTATTTCTGTGATTTTTGTTGAGTCAAGGCACAACTTAATGCAAGTTTTTGTTTGTTTGTTTGATTTTAAAAATGCAGCGAGTCCATGCCGACCATCGATAACCTGTTCACACACTCGTTCTTTCCACTTTTGCATCCACTCCCTTCACACTTGGGGCCAGTTTACAGAGGCCAGTTTACCTACAAACCTGCATAACTAGGACCGGGTGCACCACTGTTATTATTAACTTTAAAACCGGTATTGAAAGTTATATTGAGTTATAATGTTGATAATATTTTCTGTTTTAGGCTTCTTGCCTGTGCGGGAGTGCACCATGTCTACTTTCTGGCTGCTGTCCTTCTACCAAGAACTCTGTGATGACTCGCCTCCTCTATGTCTTCTTCTTGCTGCTTGGAACAGCTGTCTCGGTCATCATGATAGTACCTGGGATAGAGACCGAACTGAGAAAGGTACATTTATATAAACATTTATACATCATACACAAACATCTCATCATCTCTTCAGGAGGTTGTGACACATATTGTCCTTTTGATGAGCAACAATCTACAAGTATCTCACTCAAAGATAACTTTGCATTTTGTTTGAGCCCAGGGGAAAAGGGGAGATGCAACGAGACCTGGGTGTCATGGTACACCAGTCATTGAAAGTAGGCATGCAGGTGCAGCAGGCAGTGAAGAAAGCGAATGGTATGTTAGCATTCATAGCAAAAGGATTTGAGTATAAGAGCAGGGAGGTTCTACTGCAGTTGTACAGGGTCTTGGTGAGACCACACCTGGAGTATTGCGTACAGTTTTGGTCTCCTAATCTGAGGAAAGACATTCTTGCCATAGAGGGAGTACAGAGAAGGTTCACCAGACTGATTCTTGGGATGGCAGGACTTTCATATGAAGAAAGACTGACTCAGCTTGTACTCGCTAGAATTTAGAAGATTGAGGGGGGATCTTATAGAAACTTACAAAATTCTTAAGGGGTTGGACAGGGTAGATGCAGGAAGATTATTCCCGATGTTGGGGAAGTCCAGAACAAGGAGTCACAGTTTAAGGATAAGGGGGAAGTCTTTTAGGACTGAGATGAGAAAATCATTTTTTACACAGAGTGGTGAATCTGTGGAATTCTCTGCCACAGAAGGTAGTTGAGGCCAGTTCGTTGGCTATATTTAAGAGGGAGTTAGATGTGGCCCTTGTGGCTAAAGGGATCAGGGGGTATGGAGAGAAGGCAGGTACAGGATACTGAGTTGGATGATCAGCCATGATCATATTGAATGGCGGTGCAGGCTCGAAGGGCTGAATGGCCTACTCCTGTACCTATTTTCTATGTTTCTATGTTTACCTGAGCCCATCTTTTCTAGTTGGTGTCAACTCTATTGATTTAATGATTAATGCCATCTAGGAAAATAGTTCATGAAATGGTAACTGAGCATTCAAACATGTTGAATGTCACAGTTGAGCATCAATCCAAGCTCTTGGGAGGAGCTACTGATAAAAATGCACAGTGGCTCAAACAACCTTAGCACTGACAACTGGGAAGTGGCTGCTGAGGGTCTGAGGAGGTGGAGAAAGGACCTCCAGGCCAGTATGAAGCACCACAACAGCTTATGGTTCAAGGACCTGGAGGCCAAAATGATCAATGGCAACACACTCTCCAATCCAATGGCTAGAAACCACGTCACCTGTGCAAGCTGTGGGAAGTTCTGCCCATCAAGGATAGACTCAGCCACAGCTGGAAATGCAACCACAGATGAAACATTTTCCTCTCCCAAACCGAACAGCGTCAAAGCTGCACCATGGTCTATCGCTGATGGACGAATGCCAGCCTAGCTTCAATCACTGACTAATTATTTTCCCCTAATAAACAAATGCTGGTTGTAATGCTTTTTAAAATGAGTTTGCCACAGATTAAGATGCACTGCAGGAATTGAGTGCACATTCCAGGCTGACACTTGAGGATCGTACTACTAAGCAAATCCCATGTGCCAGTGATATTGATATGAAATATTAGATTGAGGCCAGGTGCAGTAAAAAGATATCCCAAAGAAGATGAGGGAGCTCATGTGATAGCACACACCAACCAATGTAAGCAAACCATATTGATGATTGGTGTTTGTGAGAACTGTGTTTATCTCCATACATTAGCTAACAGCAGCATTAATTAAATATCTTTAAAATGTGAGGAGTGTTATATGAAGACTCGTCCGTTTGTTCAAGCTACACCTCCAGCCCATCAGCATTTAGATGGTTTGGATGGGCTGCTTTTAAATCGTCTGATAACCAGATCAGAAGTGGTGTGGCGGTTAAAGCTACTGCGTCTCCGTGCCAGCGATCCAGGTTCAATCCTGACCTAAGGCGCTGTCTGTGTAGAGTTTGCACGTTCTCTTGTTTAGTTTATTTTAGTTTAGAGATACAGCTCGGAAACAGGTCCTTCGGCCCACCAAGTCGGCACCGACCAATGATGCCCACACATTAACACTATCTTACACGCACTAGGGACAATTTAACATTTATAGCAGGTCAATTAACCTACAAACCTGTACGTCTTTGGAGCGTGGGAGGAAACCAAAGATCTCGGGGAAAACACACGCTGTCACGGAGAAAGTACAAATTCCGTACATACAGCACCCGTAGTCGGGATCGAACCCGGTCTCTGGTGCTGTAAGCATGGTGAGGAAATAACTCTACCGCTATGCCATTGTGTCGCCCTGGATTACTGCCTGGATTTGTTCTGGGTGCTCTGATACCTCCCATGCCTGGTAGTTATGCTAGATGGTTGGTTAATCAGCCATTGTAAATTACCCACGGTGGTAGAATCTATCTGAAATTGTGGGAATGAGGGAAAAACAAAATGGGGTTATTGTGTTCTTGATGGGCAGCATGGATTTGATGGGCTGAAGTGCCTGTTTCTATGTGGTACTACCCAATGACTGGAAAAGAAAATCAGTGGTAACAAATGATCCTTGGTGTTGTTGGCTTGATGTACGAAAAATGACGACATAATGAGCTCTTGAGAGTGAGCGTGGAGACCTTCAAGAGTATGTACCAATTCCAGCGCATCAATAATTTTGTTGGCAGATCATACGTGGGAGAACATGTTACAACATCTTTGTAATCCTAAATATTTTGTTGCTCACGTTTTTGGACAATTGTGGATTGATCTTTAGCACTAAGCATCAGAGCTCTGTATTCTGCAGTTCTTTTGGGACTTGCAATACTGCAAATCTCCGACAGTCAATCAATTAAAACAAAAACAAAATGCTCAAAATGACACATGGTCTTGGTTTTTTTTAGTTTTAGAAGAGTGAGGTAAGCATGTAATCATAATTCCTAGAGAAGTTTTGCAGCAATAATGAGTGCTTCCACTTTAGCTCAGTTCAGCTAAACCATTGCACTGAAGTCAATGCCCAAATCTTTTGGCTTCATGCCAAATGGCATCCATCCATTATAAACAGGTTTTAAGTTTTCTGAAAGAGTACCTGTTTTTAATCATAATCATGCTTTATTAGCCAAGTATGTTTTGCGACATACGAGGAATATGAGATATTTAAGCAATATCTCGCCTAGTCTTGTTCATCTACTTAGTTTCCACAGCTCTACGTTAGAACGTATGTAAAAAGAGCAGGAATATGCCAAATAGTTCCTTGATCCAGCTTGGTCATTCAATAAATTTATAGCCGATTTGATCTTGGCTTCACTTTCACTTTCCTTCCTGTTCCCCATATCCCTCAATACCTCAATACCTCTGTCATTCAAATACTTCTCACTCCCTCTCGTGCCTGAATATATTTGATGCCCCACGCCCACCTCATATCTCTATGGGGTAGAGAATTCCAGTGGCTTTGATCCATTCTCCCAAGAGGGGGAAGCATTCCTCGCAGCATCCATCTTGTCAAACCTCCCTGTGTAAGATTACCCTTTATTCTTCTAAACTCCAATGAGTCCAGGCTTGACGTGTTCCTCCTAATGCAACCACTTCACCCCAGGCATCAGTCAAATGAACCTTCCTTAAACTGCCTCTAGTGCAAGAGTAATGTTCCTTAAATCTGGTGGCCAAAACTCTGTGGAATAATATCATTTGTTTCAGCTGCATTCTGCACATTCCTATATCAACACTCCATTCCTTTGCAATAAAGGGCAGCATTCCATATGCCTTTTGAATTATGAGCTGAACTAGCGTGCTACCTCTCTTATTCACATACATGTAAACCCGGATTCCTTGCAAAATCAATGTGCTTTGGTCTTTTTTGTACATCGCCCAACAGTACTAATAAAACTAGCAGCTTTAATATAATCATCACCTGCCAATTATATAGTGTAATGGAGGAACAAGAACTTTTGTCCCAAAGAGTATCCAGGCTTATGGAAGCCTGTGTTTTATTGTTTGTTTCATTTTCTAATATTAACTTGATTTTTATTTTTATACAAGTTTTCATATCTCCAAGGTTGTCACAGAGCAACAAAATGTCTATACTTGAACACAGTCACTTCCTCAATAACACGATTAAAAAAAACCATTCGAATGCCATAGAGATTTTAACTGTCATAAGAAATCATTTGCCTTGTCTATATTTATTTGGTAACTTTCATTTGATGGTTTTTTTTCTCGCTATCAAGAATAGAGACGAATAAAGTTTTGGGTTTATTTCCTGCAGCAAACTAACTGGTCAATAGCTCCCTGCATTTGTATCTTTTAAATTTAAAAATATCTTTTATTTCCGCACCATTCTTGAGGTTTGATGTGAGTATGCATCACGTTCCTGAAACTCTGATTTCTGCCAGATTCTACTCAATACCACACGTGTCATGGCAGCAGAAATTCTAAACTCCAACTCCCAAATGTTAAAGCATGCTTAAAAATTCTTGAGTTTTCAATCAAATTGATATAAGCCTATATTTAAGACAACAGATACACGTGCATAGAAATTAATTTGAATACACCATCTAGTTTCCATGTGCAAACCGTGCAGAAAATTTAAATTTTGATATTTAATGTATTCCATAATAAATCAGGTATAATACAGAACATTACAATCAACATTTGCACATACAATTAAATTTAACTCCAATGATAACCATTTAAAAACCAACCGGCTTTTGTAAACATGTCAACATGTATCTCTTCCCGCCATCTGTGTAGGTTTTTTTTAACTTTAGTGTTGCATCTTGTTACGACGAGAGGAATTCTTAAACCATTGTTTGTTTGTGGATTTATCCTTAAAACATGCAAATGTATATCTCAAAGATACAGAATAAGCTGTTTTAAGTGGAGATTGTAAGTTGTTGTCTATAATTTAGAAAAAAAGAAAACTTCCTCTTAATAATATTGATTTTTAAAATCTCTTGTTTCAGCTTCCTGGATTTTGTGAAGGAAGTTCGAGTATTCCCTTCATCGAGGGTCGTGTTAACTGTAATGTCATCGTGGGTTATAAATCTGTTTACCGCATGTGTTTTGCCCTGGCTGCTTTCTTCTTCCTGTTTGCTGTAATAATGATCCAAGTGAAAAGCAGTAAAGGGCCAAGAGGAGCGCTACAGAATGGGTGAGTCACTTAAGATGGAATCTGTTTGTTTATCATCTTTAGTAACAACCTCAGAGAGAGAGAATTTGAGTAATTTGAACAATTTGCCAGATCTGGTACACAAAAATCATTCCTTCAAGTGTACAGCAACAGAAATAGCATAATAATTTGGCAAAGGCAGCTACATCCAAAAATGGAGAACTGGCTGATTTAGCATTTAAGGGCCTGTCCCATTGTACGAGGTAATTCAAGAGCTCTCCCTAGTTTTAAAAAAAAAGCAAACTTGTGGTAAGCACGTAGAATGTACGTAGCGGGTACGTCGGAGCTCGGGACGTCTCTTAGCGGCTCGTAACGCTAACGGCAGGTACTCTGGGAAACGCGGTAAGCTCGTGAAGACTCATGAAGATTTTTCAACATGTTCCGAGCTCCGACGTACCCGCTACGTACATTCTACGTGCTTACCACAAGTTTGCTTTTTTTTTTAAACTAGGGAGAGCTCTTGAATTACCTCGTACAATGGGACAGGCCCTTAAATGCTAAATCAGCCAGTTCTCCATTTTTCAACATGTTGAAAAATGTCCACGAGAGCCCCGAGTACCCACGAGCGGCTATTAGCCCAATTCTCTGAGTTCAAATCAGGGGAAACTCGGGAGAACTCTTGAATTAGCTCGTACAGTGGGACAGCCCCATTACAGATAAGATCAAAGATGAAAGCAAGACTTGAAATTACATAGCACCTTTCACAACTTCAATGTGTCCAGAAGCATTTTACAGCCAATGATGTTAAGTACAGTTTAAATTGTGTGCCAATTTGCCTGCTGTAGGATAGTGTTAATGTGTGGGGATCACTGGTTGGTGCGGACCTGGCGGGCCGAAGGACCTGTTTCTGAGCTGTATCTCTAAACTAAAATAAACTAAACAAGAGAATGGGCAAACTCTACACAGACAGCACCTTAGGTCAGGATTGAACCTGGGTCGCTGGCACGGAGACGCAGTAGCTCTAACCGCCACACCACTTCTGATCTGGTTATCAGACGATTTAAAAGCAGCAAAGGTTCTTGCCATTTAAACCAGTAGAAATGTCTTGTCTCGGGGAGCAGTGAATCTCTGGAATTCTCTGCCGCAGTGGATGGTGGAGGCTAGATCATTAGAAATGTTGATGGTGGCGATAGACAACACCTAATTTCTTCAGTATTTCCAATATTTATTTGGAGCTGCCACAGGAGAGGAGTTGAGGCCAGCGTGGATTAGTTGTTGAAGAATATTCAAGATTTAGATTAGATGGAAAGTTGGGCATATAATTTAATCCTGGTAAATGTGAGGTGATGTGTTTTGGGAAATCAAAGAGGGCTAGAACATGTGTATGAAATGGTGTGGCGCTTAGGAATACAGCATGGATCAGCCACGATCATACTGAGAACGAAGGGTCTCGACCCGAAACATCATCCATTCCTTCTATCCGGAGAAGCTGCCTGTCCTGCTGAGTTACTCCAGCAGTTTGTGTCTATCATACTGAGTGCCTTGAGAGACCAGGTGACCTACTCCTGCTCCTATTTACTTGTGTGTACTCTTACTATTTTAAGCACACTGATTTGGTGCATTATCCTCTTGGTGGCAATAAGCATATTTCATTTGAGAACATAACGCCTCGAATGACTCTTTTAGGTTCTGGTTCTTCAAATTCCTGGCCTTGGTGGGAATCACTGTTGGTGCCTTCTTCATTCCTGATGGAACATTTACAACAGGTATTGTGAAAATCATCATTCTGTAATAAACTTTTCTATAAAAGTTTTTCATGTACTAATCTATCTTGTGGCTGTATGAAAAATAAATATAAAATATGCAAGCAATTATTTATCTACTTTATGAGAGGTTTAACCAAAATCATCATTAGATGGATCACATGTTTAATCTTCAGAGTTGTGAAAGCTCAAAACGAAAACTTGATGATAGCCAGACTCTTTATACTTGCATCCCCACGGATAGAATAGGGATGAAATATGTTTTAAAAAAACCTAGAGCCTAATAGCCTCTCCCAATGCAATCTATGGTGGAACAGGCTCGAACGACTAAATGATTAGTAAGTTTGCGGATGATACGAAAGTTGGTGGAAAGTTGTTGAGGAATATTCAAGATTTAGGTCAAATGGAGAGTTGGGCAGATCATGGGTGGTTGGAATTTAATCCTGGCAAGTGTGAGGTGATGCGTTTTGGGAAATCAAAAAGGGGTAGGACATGCGCAGTAAGTGGTAGGGTGCTAAGGAATATCGATGGACAGAGGGACCTGAAAATGGCAAGATAGATAGATAGGGTGATGAAGGCAGCGCATGGCATGCTTGCCGTCATGCTTTGTGGTAGTCAATGTAAAAGTTGGGATGTTGTGTTGCAGCTTTACGAAACATGAGTCAGACTGCACTTGGAGTATTGTGTGCAGTTCTGGTGGCCACAATATAGAAAAGAGTACAGAGGAGATTCACCAGATGTTGCCTGGATTGGAGGTCTTTAGTCAATAGGGAGGGATTAGATCAGCTGGGTTTGTT
Organism: Malacoraja senta; assembly: GCA_038087875.1. Taxonomy (NCBI): domain Eukaryota; kingdom Metazoa; phylum Chordata; class Chondrichthyes; order Rajiformes; family Rajidae; genus Malacoraja; species Malacoraja senta. Next base: position 107,308 of record JAXLNO010003857.1, read on the forward strand.
TTCACCGGAGCGAATGAAGCTGAGAGACGGTCTGATAGAGATGTTTAAAATGAGTAGACGTGGATGGGGTGAAGAGTCAGAATCTTTTCTGTCATGGTAGAAGTATCAAAAGAGAGCATAAAGGTAAGAAGAGGGGGTTTGAAGAGATTTTTTACTGCAGTGGTTGATACCTGGAACTTGATGCCAGTGTTGGTGGTTGAATCACATACAATCGTTGCATTAAAGAGACATAGAGACGGGCACTTGAATAGATAAGGCATCAAAGAATAGGAACCTAATGTGGGCAAAGAGGATTAGTGTGAATGCATAAAAAGATCAGCTTAGACGTGTTGAGCCAAAGACCCTGCTTCTGAACTGTACAACTCTGATTCTTTGACCTAATGCTGTTATCCTCTGCTCCTTTCAGTTTAGTTTAGAGATACAGCGCGGAAACAGGCCCTTCGCACCGACCAGCGATCCCCGCACATTGACACTATCCTACACACACTAGGGACAATTTACACTTATGCCAGGTTATACAATTTACGCATATACCAAGCCAATTAACCTACAAACCTGCACGTCTTCAGAGTGTGAGAAGAAACCGAAGATTTCGGAGAAAACTGGGAGAATGTACAAACTCTGTACAGACAGTGCCTGTAGTCAGGATCGAACCTGGGTCACCGGCGCTGGAAGGCAGCAACTCTACCGCTGCGCCACCGTGCCGCCCAATCCTTTATCCACAGGAATGCCGCCAATATCCACAAGATATCAGTTTTCAAAAGCATTTGCCAAATCAGCAGGACCACAAATCGATTTATATTTTAAAGTCAAAAGCTCCTGAAGACAAATTCAGCAGATCAGACGATCACCGTCAATGATCAGCTGACTCTGCACGGCTGAAATCGTCCCAATTATGTGTTTTGCTATATCACTGCATGTTGCTTTTGTCTGTTGCTTCGATGATATTGTCTTTGCTTACTGGTTATTTCGTCATTGTTTTCCCCCCAGTCTGGTTCTACTTTGGTGTGGTTGGAGCCTTCTGCTTTATCCTCATCCAGCTGATTCTTCTCATTGACTTTGCTTACTCCTGGACCCAGTCCTGGGTTGAGAACATGGAAGAGGGAAACGGCAGATGCTGGTATGCTGGTAAGTAAAGATAAATCAGCTATTTTATTCCTTTGGTTATCATTATGAGTGTGCTAGATGTGACATTTTCTGCCGAACCTCATTTACTCAGTGGTTAGCTACCTGGAAGCAGGTCAGATCGCTTTTCATTAATCCTCACTTGTACCGAAAGCTAAATGTCTTTCCAGGACAGAGCAGCTGAGATTTAGAGCCTATTACACTGGAACCGTGGATGCAGTTCCTCTTCATTCTGTAATCTTGCTTAGAGAATTAATTCCATGTAATCTGCAGTTTTTGATTAATTTTTAATTCATTGGTTGTACATGGAATAGTACAGCACTAGAACGGGCTCTAGGGCCCATTGTGTCTGTGCCGAACATGATGCCAAGACCAACTCTTATCTCCATGCATATATCCATATCCCTCCATTTCCATGTGCCTATCCAAAAATCTCATAAATGCCACTATCATATCTGCCTTAACCACCCTGCCTGCGTTTCAGGCACTCGCCATCGTCAATGTAAAAAAAAATCTCAGCACATTTCCTTTAAACTTTGGCCCTCTCACCTTGAAGTTTATTATGCCTTCAAGTATTTGATTTTTCCATTCTGTGAAAAAATGTTCTGACTGTCAATTCTGAATATGCCCCTCGTAATTTTATTGACTTTTATCATGTCTCTCCGCAACCTCCGGCTTTCCGGAGAAAACAATTCAAATCTGTCTAACTGCTCCCTGCAACTAATACCCTCAAATCCAGGCTTCATTGGTAAATGATGGTCTTGGTGAACTTCCTCTGCACCCTATCCAAAACCTCCCCATCCTTCCTGCAATGTGGTGACCAGAACTGCACACAATACTCCAAAAGTGCATACCAGATTCCAATAAACCCGCAGCAGGATTTCCTGACTCTTATACTCAATGCCCCTGTTTTTCCTCTTTAATGACTTCCATCAAGGTTTCAATGTTCTCCAGAGATCCCAAGTTTGGAATGATTGCAGTGGTTCGAAAGTTGCATTGAAGAGCCCACAGTTATTTTAGAGCTGCTGGATTTTGCCGCCCAATGTGCAAACATTCATGACTCTGTGCAATTGTGCAGAATGCTGAATGAACTTGTGCCAGTTTTCGAGTCGTAGACTTTAGAGACGTACAGCTTCGACCCAACTTTCCCACGCCGACCAACATGGCCCATCGGCCCTGGACCCACCTGCCTGCTTTTGTCCCACGTCCCTCTAAACATGTCCTATCCATTTTCCAAACGTTCACCCTGACTTAGAATAAAGGGGAGGTTCTTAGAATAAAGTGGAGGTTCTTAGAATAAAAGGGGAGGTCTTCTTAGAATAAAGGGGAGGTCATTTAAGACTGAGGTGAGAAAAAACGTTTTCACCCAGAGAGTTGTGAATTTATGGAATTCCCTGCCACAGAGGGCAGTGGAGGCCAAAATCACTGGATGGATTTAAGAGAGAGTTAGATAGAGGTCTAGGGCTAGTGGAGTCAAGGGATATGGGAGAAGGCAGGCACGGGTTATTGATAGGGGACGATCAGCCATGATCACAATGAATGGCGGTGCTGGCTCGAAGGGCCGAATGGCCCCCTGCACCTATTTTCTATATCTATGACTGCACCCTACGCTGATTCAGTGTGAAACCTGGCACTTATTCAGCACTTAGCCTGAGAATCTGTCTTCAGTAGCTGTGGCAGGTCAGTTCAGCTCCTCCATTCAGTTCAGTAATGGGGAAGGACAGTTAAGGGGCGACTGTTGGTTTTGGATAATTTGCATTTTTAAAAAAACTGGCTTGCCAATACCTTTGGGATGACTAACTCCACTAATACATCTTCCTCCCTCCTTTGTTACAGCTTTATTTTTCTGCACCGCTTTCAACTACATTGTGTCCCTGGCAGCAGTTGTGGTTTTCTATGTGTTTTACACTAAGCCTGATGCCTGTGCCATAAATAAAACCTTCATAAGTTTGAATCTCATCTTCTGCATCATTGTCTCCATTGTGTCTGTTCTACCCAAGGTTCAGGTAGGAAAACATAATATATGGATTTGAAACCATGATGTGAATGACATGAATAATTCAACAACTGTTTCATGATTTTTGAGCTTCTTGCTATGAAAGGTCTTGGGATGTTTTTGCCTAAGTAAAGCCACCGTATCAGTAGAAGGTGATTTATTATATAGAAACATAATCAACATTTGACAACTGCCCTATAAAACTGAATCCAGCGCAAGCAATGTGGATACATGTTTGATATAAATGAAAGCTGCAGAATGCTGGAGTAACTCTGGGTCAGGCTGTATTTCTGGAGAACATGGATAAACATAGAAACATAGAAATTAGGTGCAGGAGTAGGCCATTCAGCCCTTCGAGCCTGCACCGCCATTCAATATGATCATGGCTGATCATATGATCTCTCCATACCCCCTGATCCCTTTAGCACAAGGGCCACAACTACCTCCCTCTTAAATATAGCCAATGAACTGGCCTCAACTACCTTCTGTGGCAGAAAATTCCACAGATTCACCACTCTCTGTGTGAAAAATGTTTTTCTCATCTCGGTCCTAAAAGACTTCCCCCTTATCCTTAAACTGTGACCCCTTGTTCTGGACTTCCCCAACATCGGGAACAATCTTCTGGATTGGGAACAATCGGGAACCTGGATAGGATCAGATGCTGCCTGACCTGCTGAGTTACTCCAGCATTTTTGTGTCTTCCTTTGGTAGAAACCAACATTTGCTGTTCCTTGTTATTATGTTCACATTTGATTTAACTTCCCTTTGTGTTTCCTTTTTGTGTTAATTATATTAATTGACCTGATTAAAAGATGCATATATATACGTTTTATCTTTTCCAAAGTGTTCCTTAATATTTTCAGTATAGAATTAGTTATATGCAGAATTTAAGCTTTTCTATTCACTCATTGTTTTATTTCTTTTTGTATTGCCCCAGGAAGCTCAACCACATTCAGGCTTTGTTACAAGCTTCTGTCATTACTCTGTATACAATGTATGTGACTTGGTCAGCCATGACCAATGAACCCGGTAAGTTTAACTTGGCAGCATTATTTCAGTGTATCTGTAGTAGGATGAACAGGACTATTGTTAAATATATAGCTGGTCCAGCATTTCTACAGTTTTAAACATTTCTTTAGAATCATTAGAGTCCTATGGTACGGAAACGAGCCCTTTGGCCCAACTCGTCCATGCCGGCCGGCGTCCTTTTTTTAACACAATTTTCTCCATCTTCCACAGACAGAAATTGTAACCCCAGCTTGCTGAGCATCGTTCATCAAACGACCGGCAATTCAACCACTGCAGCACCTCCCGGTCAAGTGGTCCAGTGGTGGGATGCCCAGAGCATTGTCGGATTGGTCATCTTTCTCATTTGTGTGCTTTATTCAAGGTCAGTTCCTGCATGCCTTCTATTTAAAAAAAAAATTAAAAAATTTAAGCCGTTTCCTTCAAATAGAAGGACCAATAATATTTCTTAACCGTTTAAGAAGGAACTGCAGATGCTGGAAAATCGAAGGTAGACAAAAGTGCTGGAGAAATTCAGCGGGTGCAGCAGCATCTATGGAGCGAAGGAAATAGGCAACGTTTCGGGCCGAAACGTTGCCTATTTCCTTCGCTCCATAGATGCTGCTGCACCTGATGAGTTTCTCCAGCACTTTTGTCTACCTAATATTTCTTAACCCAAGCACTTGTGCAATCCGGTAAGTAGAGTAGGAGTTTGAATCCAGCCTCAACTGATTATTAAGTGATGAATTATTCTTCCAAGATCATAGCTTGAAATGAACGGAGGTTGTATGTAGGGGCCTCCTTCATTGCCCCGACTCAGACTCGTCAGTGGACAATACAAGGTACAGTTCTACCAACAGAAGTATAGCAGTATAGATCAAAGATCCTATAGATCAAAGATCCTAGGATAGACCACTCCTTCTAAATGCAATGGGCTGACGTGTAGTACGCAACGGAGCGGAACGTGGGCCTTTTTTTCATCCATTTCCGTAATCCGACCTGACCCGACTCGCAGTGTAATCAGCGTTGCGGGGGAACAGTTTGTGTTAATAAATTATAATTCTGAAAATGAGGAGAAGATTTTTCCTAAATAACATTGATTTTTATGAGGATGTTTCCGTAACCGGCTTCCGTCTCCACACTAGTATCTTTGCTCCGCTATGGGATCTTTGGTGCGGAGACGGAAGCCGGTTATGGAAATGGGGCCGAAAATTACCCATGAATCTGCCCATGACCGTACTACGTCTTTTTCGTCGAGTGATCTATCTTGCTCGCTATAGGATCTTTGGTATAGATAGTCATCACAGGACAGGAAGGGAAAGTTGGTGCCCTTCCTTTTACTTAGAATGATGACGATGAAGATAATCGGATCAAAGATTTTTATTTGCTTCATCCCCTCCACGATTTTACTCTGTATTTTTCATATCCTAGAGCTGCAACACTAGATGTATCTGTAAAATAATCTTTTGTTTACCCAGGGCAAACAACTTATTGTGGATCAGACCATAAATTACTGGAGTAACACACACACAGCGGGTCAGGCAGCATCTGTGGAGGGAATGGACAGGGTGACGTTTCTTGTCAGGAACCTGTATGTCAGACTGATTATTGTTGTTGGGGGGGGGGGGGATAAAGCTGGAAAAGGGAGGTGAGGGAGGATAACGTCTGATAAGTGATGGGTGGATACAGGTGAGGGGGTGGTTGATTGGCAGATGGTTGAAGTAAGTGACAAAGGCTCAAGATAAAAAGGAGTGTCGGATAAGGAGAGAAGGTGAGGGGGATATAGGTGAGTGAGGGTGGGGGGGGGGTGATGAAAGGGTTGGAGTAGTGGGAGAAATGGGTGCAGCTGTGTGGTGGGGCACAGGAAAGTAGGGAATGTATTACTTAAAATTGGAGAATTCAATGTTCATACTGTTGGGTTGTATGCAACCCAAGCGGAATATGAGCTATTCATATTGTGGATTATTTGTGAATTATTCTTTTTGGTTTCTTATGATATTAATTTGATTGCAGTAAACTGGAAATTAAGAGCAACTTGACATAAACATAAAGACAAATCAATTATTGGCAGTTCCCTCAGTTGCCTTGACAAGCCTTTCCCCAGATAGCTCCATACCTGAACTATTAAACTCTTGAATTCACAACCTGTGCCGCTCGCAGTCATTAAGAATCGGCGGCAACCTTTACATTTTAGAATACCTGATGGTATTTAGATCACAGGCAGAATAAAAAAAATAGGCAAATAAGTAATTAGTGAATTAAGAGTAGATAAAGGAGGCCAGAGAAAGAGAGAGGGAGTAAAGTTAAAGGTTGAATAGTCAGCAAACCGAAGGTTCGGGTTTAATGATACATCTGAAGATTGTTAAGGGTTTGGACACGCTAGAGGCAGGAAACATGTTCCCGATGTTGGGGGAGTCCAGAACCAGGGGCCACAGTTTAGGAATAAGGAGGAAGCCATTTAGAACGGAGACGAGGAAACACTTTTTCTCACAGAGAGTGGTGAGTCTGTGGAATTCTCTGCCTCAGAGGGCGGTGGAGGCAGGTTCTCTGGATGCTTTCAAGAGAGAGCTAGATAGGGCTCTTAAAAATAGCGGAGTCTGGGGATATGGGGAGAAGGCAGGAACGGGGTACTGATTGGGGATGATCAGCCATGATCACATTGAATGGCGGTGCTGGCTCGAAGGGCCAAATGGCCTACTCCTGCACCTATTGTCTATTATCTTGCATTCTTTCTTCAACTAAAGACACAAAGTGCTGGAGTAACTCAGCGGGTCAGGCAGTGTCTCTGGAGCACTTTGATAGGTAACGTATCGGATTTGAAGAAAGGTCCCAACCCTAAACGTCACCCATCCACGTTCTCCAGAGACACTGCCTGTCCCGCTGAGTTACTCCACCACTTAGTGTCCTTTTTTTTGTAAATCGGCATACGCAGTTTTTTGTTCTTCCTTCCTTGATGGCCCATTTCTTTCCCTTCACGTCCTGCAGTATCCGATCTTCCACCAATGCGCAGGTGAATAAGCTGATGATGACTGAAGAAGATGAAGGGGCACTGTCTGAATTCTCTTCTCCCGGTGAGGATGGCGCACATCGGGCAGTGGACAACGAGCAGGATGCAGTCACGTACAGCTACTCGTTCTTCCACTTCTGCCTACTCCTGGCATCTCTGTACATCATGATGACACTTACCAACTGGTACAGGTACATCCGTCTTTGCTAAAATCAATAATGGCGCTTTCCGCTCTGTGTCGCAATCCAGGTAAAACTGAAGATCACGGGTTATCAGAACAAGGGCTGGGTTAGTTTAGAGATGCAGCGTAGAAACAGGCCCTCCGGCCCACCGAGTCCACGCCAACCAGTGGTTCCCATAACACTAGCACTATCCTACACACTTGGGACAATTTACAATTCGACTTCCTTAGAAGGCTTTGGGAACTTCAGCATGTCCTCAACAACTCTCAGCAACTTCTACAGATGTGTCGCAGAAAGCATTCTATTGGGATGCATCACAGCATGGTTTGGGAACAGCTACATCCAAGACTGCAAAAATTGCAGAGAATTGTGGACACAGCCCCGACCATCACACAACCCAACCTCCCTTTCATTACGTTTTTAAGAAGGAACTGCAGATGCTGGAAAATCAAAGGTAGACAAAAAATGCTGGAGAAACTCAGCGGGTGCAGCAGCATCTATGGAGCGAAGGAAATAGGCAACGTTTCGGGACGAAACCCTGAAGGGTTTCGGCCCGAAACGTTACCTATTTCCTTCCTGAAGGGTTTCGGCCCGAAAACGTTGCCTATTTCCTTCGCTCCATAGATACTGCTGCACCCGCTGAGTTTCTCCAGCATTTTTGTCTACCTCCCTTTCATTAATCCCATCCACACTTCACACTGCCTCGGCAAGGCCACCAGCATACTCAAGTACGAGTCTCACCCTGGTCACTCCCTCTTCTCCCCTCTCACATCAGGCAAGAAGTACAGAAGTGTGAAAATGCACACCTCCAGATTCAGTTCAGTTCAGATTCTGAAGAAGGGTCTCGACCCGAAACGTCGCCTACTCCTTTTCTCCATAGATGTTGCCTCACCCGCTGAGTTTCCCCAGCATTTTTTTTGTCTACGTCCAGATTCAGGGACAGTATCTTCCCAGCTGTCATCAGGCAACTGAACCATCCAAATCAACAACTAAGGAACGATCCTGAACTACCATCTACCTCATTGGAGATCCTCGGACAATCTTTAATCGGACTTTACTGGACTTTATCTTGTACTATTCCCTTTATCCTGTATCTGAACACAGTGGATGGCTCAAATGTAATCATGGATAGACTTTCAGCTGACTGGATAGCAAGCAACAAAGAGCTTTTCACTGCACCTTGGTGCACGTGGCAATAGACTAAACTAACTAACCCTGTGGGTAGGAAGGAACTGCAGATGCTGCTTTAAACCCTGTGGCTGGGTAGATGAGTTTGTGGTTCATGTATAGATTGGATCAGAGCGAGGCTGGCTATGCAGCCCAGGTCTTCAGTATCTTTCCGCATCTTGTGAAAAGGAGAAGAAAATCTCCATTATATAGCCTCTTTTCTGTCATTAAAAAAATCCTAAAGTCCACCACAGATAGTACACGCCTTTAAAATAAGCTCCTTTAGACTTTAGAGATACAGTAAGGAAAACAGGTCCTTCAGCCCACCCAGTCCACACTGACCAGCAATCTCCGCACACTAATACTATCCTACATACTATGGACAATTTACAATTTTACCGAAGCCATTTAACCTACAAACCTGTATGTCTTTGGAGTGTGGGAGGAAACCGGAGCACCCAAGAAAACCCATGTAGGTCACCGACAGAGCGTACAAACTCCGTACGGAGAACAAGCATAACCAGGATCGAACCCGGGAACTCTAGTGCTGTAAGGCAGCAACTCTACCGCTGAGCCACCGTGCCGCCCTTACAAGAACAAGGGTTGAAGGAGCAAGCTGTAAAATGTCAGTCTGATGATTGTTCTGTGAAGCTGGGGAACTTCAGTAAGTCAGTATTTCCACGGGAGGATGCAAAGTGCAAAAATTGAAAGGATTATTTCTACAAAACACTTCCATGGCCTATCTCACAGCTGTTATTGTTACCCCTCTCTTCACTCAGTGAAGCTGTAAACCACTTACATCAGAGACTGGACACACGGTTTATTAAGTATTTATTATGGCTGAGTTAATTAGTCTCAGCAGCTCCAGTAAAGGGACATATAAAATATAATTTCTGGGATTATTGCTCCGCATTGCTCTGCAAAGACTCATCTTGACAGATAGTATGTGTGCATGTCAGATCAGAACAAAATGAGACCTGGTATGAGAAGTCTGGTTAGTTTTAGAGATACAGCATGGAAGCAGACCCTCGAGCCCACCGAATCCACGCTGACCACCGATCACCCGTTCACACTAGTCCTATGTTATCCCAGTTTCGCATCCGCTCCCTACATTCTATGGGCGATTTACAGAGCCCCATTAACCTACAAACCTGCAGGTCTTTGAGATGTGGGAGGAAACTGGAGCTCCCGTAGGGAACCCACGGGGTCACAGTGAAAATGTCCAAACCCCACACAGATAGCACCTGAAGTTAGAATCGAATCTGGGTCTGCGGCACTGTAAGGCAGCAACTCTACCAGCTGTGCCATCGTGCCACCCAATAATGATGTATTTCGTGATGAATGGCCAGTTACCTGAAGGTACTGCAGGTGGAATGAGTGCTGTGTTTAGCTGCTCCTTAGGCAAGCAGTACTATTTATACTGCAATAGTACTCATCGGACTTTTGAATTTGTAAATGGAGGACTTAAGCACAAATATAGTAGGCAAGGTACAACTATATTTTTTATATTTCCTGTATTTTTGCTCATCTGATGTGCATGCAACCATTTAACGTGCCTATGAAGCTGCAGCAGGTAAGAAATTGAGACACTGCAGATGCTGGAATCTTGAACAAAACACAAAGTGCTGGAGGAACGATGAGTGTGGGTCAGGCAGCATCTGTGGAGGAAATGGCCGGCCAACGGTTTGGATCGAGACCCTTCTTCAGACTGATTATAATATGGAGAAAGGTGGAAACGTGAGGTGGGGACAGGACAAAACCTGGTATGTTGATAAATGGATCAGACTATGGTCAGAGAGCAGCAGGAATCACAGGGAGGGAGCAGTGAGCATTTTCTGGTCCCAGTGCAGATGACAATTAAACACTAAAGATAGATACAAAATGCCAGAGTAACTCAGCGGGTCAGGCAGCATCTCTGGCGAACATGTATAGGTGAAATTAAACGCTTCTGGCTCTTGAGTTAAAGCCTGTTTTTCTATTGAGTGAGGTGAGAAATTAATAGAAACCAGCCTGTCATTTGGCATTCATGGTTTTTTTTAATCATTAACTGATGTGCGCATTAATTTTACTTATTTTGATTCCTTCTATCCTGTTTGCTTAGTCCCAACTCGGATTACTCGTCCCTGCAGAGTACCTGGCCAGCGGTCTGGGTGAAGATCTCCTCCAGCTGGGTCGGGCTCCTGTTGTACCTGTGGACGCTGGTCGCTCCTCTCATTCTGTCGGATCGTGACTTCAACTAAAGCATAAGTGCAGGCCAGAGATACTCGACTTCTTGCTGGTTTTGTATCTTTGTCTTTCAGCTGAATTCACTCAATGCCTTGTTTGTAAATAAAGTTTCCTTCAGGTTTATCATCGTAACAATGAACCTTAAATGACACTTGCAAAAATGAAGTTCCATGCAAGATTTAAGCTAGTAGGTTTTTTTTCTGGCAAATACTTATTATGTTTCTCTCATATCTTTCTATTGGGACTTTTATACATTTTATAGATGATTAACCTTTTTGTCATTTTCTTTATGATGTGAGTGTTTGAAGCTGATGATTTGGGCAGACATAGTAACGTATTGCAATATCTTGCAGTACTGACTGGACACTACTTTTTCTGTAACTGATTCCCACGTCTACATTTATAATGGTAACTGCCCATGTAAAATGCCCACGTTGTACGTAATTACTATCATCTACCAGTGGAGATACTGCCACCAGCAGGACAAAATAATTACAACACGTTTGCATGGACTATTTAAATATCCATCGAGCACTTAATGGTAAATTGATTGAAGGGAATCTCGATTATGTCTGTGCTATCCAACCAAACATCCCTTGCTGTTTAAAAGAAAGAGACACAAAGTGCTGGAGTAACTCAGTGGGTCATCTCCGCAGTCTGCTTGAAGAAGGGATTTGACCTGAAACGTCACCCGTTCCTTCTTTCCAGAAATGCTGCCTGTCCCGCCGAGTTACTTCAGCTTTTTGTGTCTACAGGATCTCTGCAGAACATGGATAGGTGATGTTTTGGGTCGGGACCCCTGTGCAAACATACACTCGTTCCTGACTTCCGGTGTTCCCTATTCTGACCCCCACCCTGGTCACACACTCGACTCACTCTTTATACTCTGACTACAGCTGCAAACCTGTAATTTTGTATAATTGGGGGCCGAGGTACTCCTCAAGGATCTCCAAAGATTTTTATAATACTTGTACATTTCCTACGTAATTGTGTGTCAAATGTTCTAAGTCTCTCTCTATACATAAGGAAAAACACAAAGTGCTGGAGTAACACAGCAGGTCAGGCAGCATCCCTGCAGAACATGGATAGGTGATGTTTCAGGTCGCGATCCTTCGTCAGACCCGAAACATCACCTATCCATGTTCTCCAGAGATGCTGCCTGACCCGCTGTGTTTCACCAGCACTTTGTGCCTTTTTGGTAAGCAAGCGTCTGCAGTTCCTTGTATCTGCATCTCGCTGTATCTCTGCTTCATGTTAAAAAGCTGTCTGTCTTCTGTCCCAGATATAATGCCATAGAAATGTGATGTGCTTTTAAAATTAAAATATTGTGTCATTTTGTCTGCTCGCATATGGCAGAAATATCTTTAATCCACAAAATAATATCAAACATGCTCATCAAATCATGGAAGCTTCTGGATATATCTTCAGTATTTATCGGAGGAATGTTTTTTGAACTATAATAGTTTTAGGAATATATAACTCGGATCAAGGAAACATTTTATTTTCTGGCTAATGGTGTGGAGATAGGACCAAGACCACCTTGTTTACAAATCATACACAAGATAAATGGAATGAAATAGTTGGCAAAAAGCTGAAGTGTTTACTGTGTGGTTTATAAGAAATAAATAGCAGGAATAACATAGGACAGAAAGCATTTTTAAAGGATTTTTTTGTTATTAATAGGAAATGCTTGAAATTGCTTTATATTCGTGCAGCATGGAATGCAAATAGGAAATAAAAGCCAGCTCTCACTGACAACAGTTCACTTAAGAGTAAAAATGTATTTGATGCATGAGAGAGATCTGTAGGTTCCAATGTTGCTGTTATTTTATGGAAATGCGCCAAGAATATAGATTCAGTTCAGCTAGTTCAACCTGGCATGGCCTATTGAAAGCAAATGAACAGTGGAATTTTGTGCTTGGGTATTTTGTGTTGGTGACTTCCCACTAGTCTCTGTAAGAAAAACAGCAAAACATGTTTGATTTTTAGGTCATTATATATTGAATTGGGTATGTTTTCTACATAGTATTTAGCTCTCTTTCACAATGGGTATCTTGGTAGGTAAGAATGTAATATTGGTACGTGTGGGTACAATAACAATGTTGCTGATTCCATGTTCAAAAGAATTTGGAGCAATCTTGCAGAAGAAACTACGTGGGAAGTTGATATTTAATTTTGAGACCACCTCTGCAAAGCACATCGTTTACAAAAGGGAAAAATCTTTTGCTTTTTAGTCTCTTGAGCATTGTATCAGGAAAATATCAGAATCGGCAACATTGTTGGTTTTGGGCTAATTATTTTGTGATGAGCTAATAAGATTAATTGATTTTTATGCCACATGTTTAAGACGAGTGAGGTATATACCATCTGGTGATACTTACACTGAACTCTTATAAACACTAGATTAAACGTGTATAAATATTCTTGTGGAAAATATCTAAATGATTTTTTTAATATGTAGAATGATCATGGCATTTTATATAGTACATTGTATCCATGTAGTTATTATATGAATTATCTATATGCAATTGAAAGGGATTTTTTTTTTAATCAGTCATTAAATAATCTTTCCATGACAACAGTAATGTTTGGTTTACAATGCTAAACAATGTGCCTATTTCAAAAGATGCTGTGCTTGCTATGTCTCACTTGTTGACGATGGTGAATCACTTTGCATCTCTGGAAAACAAGCTGATTGCAATGGCAACATGGACTGAGAGAGGCCATTTCAGCACACCAGTGGTACATTTTTACAGAGCGTTTTGCTATAGCAGATTGCTGACCTTTGAAGGAAGTGCCTCAAAAGCAGACGCAAGGAGTGATTTAATTTTGTTTCTTTGAATAATGGAAATTGATGTTCAATTTGTCGCTGGTCTCATTATTCATTCCTTTTAGAGATGATTCTGATGTGTGTATAGTCAGACCAATAAAGATTTTTTCTTTCTTTACACGATTGTTCATGTACGACTTTATTTCCCCATGTTCCCTTTACAATGGAAGATTTAACTTTTAAGCAGGGAAACCAGATGTTTGTTGAATTTATTCCATCAGCATTTGAACTGTAAGGACATTTTTCATTTCAGTCCATTAATATCAACTCAGATTGAGTTTATTGTCTGCCTTGAGTGCCTTTTTGGGTGCCAATGGGTTTTTTCTTTACTTCAAATGTTTCCTTACGTGGTTTCCCTCATTAAATGGTCTGATTTCTAAATAGCGAAAGATTTGAAAGTTTTGTTGTGGGATTTGTGAAACACTCAAAGGTACACAGTTTAACTTTCAGAGAGACATCAGGAAGGGAGTTGCTGGAATCCTGAGCAAAACACAAAGTGCTGGAGCAACTCAGCGAGTTGGGCAACATCCGTGGAGGGAATGGACAGGTGACATTTTGGGTGGGGACTCTAGACCTTTGGCCTGTGGGCCTATGGCTACTTTTGTGCTCAATAAACCAATCTATATTCATTGTGCAAGTGTTATGTACTGGGATATAATTAGTCAGGCAAATGAAACAATGAAAGTCCACAGACTTGTTGACTTGCAATAACCTAGTGCCTGCTACAATAGACAATAGGTGCAGGAGTAGGCCATTCGGCCCTTCGAGCCAGCACCGCCATTCAATGTGATCATGGCTGATCATCCCCAATCAGTACCCCGTTCCTGCCTTCTCCCCATATCCCCAGACTCCGCTATTTGTAAGAGCCCTATCTAGCTCTCTCTTGAAAGCATCCAGATAACCTGCCTCCACCGCCCTCTGAGGCAGAGAATTCCACAGACTCACCACTCTGTGAGAAAAAGTGTCTCCTCGTCTCCGTTCTAAATGGCTTACTCCTTATTCTTAAACTGGCCCCTGGTTCTGGACTCCCCCAACATCTGGAACATGTTTCCTGCCTCTAGCATGTCCAAGCCCTTAACAATCTTATATGTTTCAATGAGATTCCCTCTCATCCTAAACTCCAGAGTGTACAAGCCCAGCTGCTCCATTCTCTCAGCATATGACAGTCCCGCCATCCCAGGAATTAACTTTGTAAACCTACGCTGCACTCCCACAATAGCAAGAATGTCCTTCCTCAAATTAGGGGACCAAAACTGCACATAATACTCCAGGTGTGGTCTCACTAGGGCTCTGTACAACTGCAGAAGGACCTCTTTGCTCCTATATTCGACGACTCTTGTTATAAAGGCCAACATGCCATTCGCTTTCTTCACTGCCTGCTGTACCTGCATGCTTACTTTCATAGACTGATGTACAAGGACCCCCAGATCCCGTTGTACTTCCCCTTTTCCCCAACTTGACGCCATTTAGATACGGACATGTTATGTTAACGTGTAAATTATACATGAGATAGTGTTAACGGGTTATTTCCAGAGTAGGCTTTCGTATTGGGCCTGAGGTATCCGCTGGGGGAAATTGTGTGTTTAGCTGCTCCATTGACCAGGGGTTCCCAACCTTTTTCGTCCTGTTTATCCCTGGCAACTTTAATAGCACATAACAATGTTATTTCACTTATTTATGAACAACTAATGATGAACAGATACCAGAACCAAACACAGTCAGTCAATGAGGAAAAAAAATGTACAAATCCAGAATCAACAAATTTACCCCCTGGGTAGGTGAAATGTATCTCCTGGGGGTAAATGTACCCCAGGTTGGGAATCCTTGCCATAGACCTTCCAAAGCTGCAAGACAATGGGTCAAAGGTTAGATCAGTGCTTCAATGGTTCTTTATTATCACATGTACCAAGGTACAGTGAAATTACTTTTTTGCATACAGTTCAGTAAGACTATTACAATGCTTAAGTACAATCCCCGACTAAGTGCAGACTGCATAGAAACAGCCCATTGAGTCCATATGCAAGAATCGCCAGGTTTTGGTGCCATTTGCAAAGTCCCAGCTGCAGCTGGCCATAAAGGCCGATTACAGCGGTCGCCTCAGTCTGGAGCAACCGTCTCCCTCTCCTCACATGGCTTCCTTTAGCCTTTGTACTCCCAAAACACGCACAGTTCTCGGAGGTAGAGCCTTCTATCTGCAGTGACCCAGGAGTATGCGCCGAAACATACCAGAAGAGGGCACGTTGGGGCTGTGATAGATAATATTATCACAGCTGTAAAGCTGTTAACACATCTGATTTATTCAAGTAATTGCCAAGGATAGCTAATCATAATATTGAATAGCTCCTTAATTCACCCTGATAAAATATGTCTTCCTGCTGCTGGTTCAGAGTTATTTTCATGCATCATCTAGCCCAGGCACTACTAGTGGTCACCACAGTTATCAGGATTTGTTCTGTGGATGATATAATCAACTGGACTGCAAAACGTCCCCTGTGAAAAAACTATTTTGTTGCTTATTGTTATCATCGATACTGCCAGCAGGAGCTGCTCTTGTCCATCTTATTTAATCAGTGGTTGCAATTGTCTTTTCACAGTTAGGTACACAAAAATGCTGGAGAAACTCAGCGGGTGCAGCAGCATCTATGGAGCGAAGGAAATAGGCAACGTTTCGGGACGAAACCCTTCTTCAGACTGTCTTTTCACAGTTATTGTTTCGATAGATAATATTTTGTTAAATAAGAAAATATATGCATTGGATTAGATTTCATTATGAAGCACTGCCCACAAGCCTTCATTGGTCTTGGTTCTTAACACCTATTCAAAATACTTTGGTTTCTCTGAACCTCTTGTCGATCCAGCTCACCCTTAAACCCATCTTCACTGTTCTCCTCAATCATCCCCTCTGCTCGAGTGTTCCACATCCTCAGCCCTCTGCCTAAAGCTATATTTCACCTGCATCCTTAATGGAATTTATAAATATTTTTTAAACCACAGCCCCTGGTTCTGTCACTGACCAAAGATTGTTTTATTTCTGTACGTATAATTTTCAAGACCTGCTTTCAGACTGAAGAAGGGTTCTCGATCCGAAACGGATCCGTCTGAAGAAGGGTCTCGACCCAAATCGTCACCCATTCCTTCTCTCCAGAGATGCTGCCTGTCCCGCTGAGTTATTCCAGCATTTTGTGTCGATCTTCGATTTAAACCAGCATCTGCAGTTCCTTCCTAATCAAAGTCTTTGTTTCATTGTCCATGTATAATCCATTAGACATGGTTTTTAGTTTTAGAGAGACAGCGTGGAAACGGGACCTTTGGCCCTCCTGAGTCCACGCCGACCATCGATCAACATTCACACTAGTTCTATGATATCCCACTTTTGCATCCGACACACCCGGGGCAATTAACCTGCAAACGGGCATGTCTTTGGAATGTGGGAGGAAACCGGAGCACCCGAAGAAAACCCACGTGGTCACAGGGAGAATGTACGTACGTACGTATACACAGACATCAACCGTAGTCAGGATCGAGCTTGTATCTCTGACGTTATGAGGTAGTGACTCTACCACTGCTCCACTGTCCTGCCCTGTGCCGTTAAACCTGTCCATTCAATGTGGAATCAAACCCATTGTTGATTGATGTTACCAACATTTGAAGTCTGATCCAACCTTTTGTTAGTTGACTCTAATCAACCGCCCATGAGTAATCCAATTATCCATTGGGTGACCACGCGTAGTCCATGAATAACTCAATCCATCATCGACTAATAGTTTCACCATCTACGTAAACTAATACTTGTGAGTTAGCAACAACCACAATCCTTGTTGAAGCCAATCTATTGTGGGCTTTGCAATGATCAAACTTGTCACATCTCCACCATTCACCTGGGTTATGTGACTTCCTTGTCAACTATTTCCTTTGGTCTAGATTTCATGCTTTTATACTTTATCACAGCCACCACTGGGTCTGACTCCGAACTCTGGTATTTTTATCCTAATCTGTGCATAGCAACAGTACTAAGTCATGGTGTCCATGCTTTAACTCCTTAAATCACGGCTTGGTTTGGAAACAGCTCTGCCCAACGTGCAAGAGATTGCGGAGAGCTGTAGGTGTATCCCAGTCCATCACACAGACCAGACTTCCCATCTACACATCACGCTGCCTTGAAAAGCAGCCAACATAATCAAAGACTTGTCTCACCCTGGCCATCCCTCCTCCTCCCCGCCCCCAGTCTGGCAGAAGGTACAGAAGCTTGAAAGCGCTCACCACCAGACTCAGGAACAGCTTTCTGTTACGATACGATAAAACTTTATTCATCCCCGGAGGGAAATTGTTCTGCCGACAGTCACAGCACACAAGGTACACAAACACCAAATTAAAAGTGAAAACAGAAAGAAAAAAGACAAGCGACTGTTGGCTGGCTGCCGTGTGCACAGCGCCTTCACCGGAACAAACGAACACAGGCTTATGCCCTGGGCAGAGGATTCTAAACCAGAGTGCCCCCCCCCCCCAGACCGGGTCCCCCTTTGTTCTCCCACCATCCCTGCCTTGGCATCAGGTTTCTGAACGGGCCTTCCATAAACTAGAGAACGGTTTGATTCACCTCTTCCCCATTGAGGACATTGGCCTTTGTCTAAGGAGCCGATGCACTACAATGCTGCGGACTATGTTTGCACCTTGCATCCTTCCATTTGCTCCACCTATTCCCCTTTGCCCTATCCATTGTACTTGAGTTTCAACTGATTGCATCCAAGTACGGTATATGTATATCTGATCTGTTTGAAAAGCTTACAAAACAAAGTTTTTCACTGTTCCTCAATACATGTGACAATAATAAACCTAAACTTTTTACAGAAGGTCATAAAGGATAGGAGCAGAATTAGGCCACTTGGCCCATCAGGTCTACTCCGCCATTCAATCATGGCTGATCTATCTCTCCCTCCTAACCCCATTCTCCTGCCTTCTGCCCATAACCTCTGACACTTGTACTAATCAAGAATCTATCTATCTCCCCCTTATAAATCTCCACTGACTTGGCCTCCACTGCCTTCTGTGGCAAAGAATTCCACAGATTCACCACCATCTGACTAAATAAATTTAACCTCATCTCTGTCCTAATTTCTCCTCATCTCCTGCTGTCTCTGTAAACTATAGTAAACTAAAACTGATAGGAATTGTAGCTTTGATCACTGATAGATTGAATGATCTGAATTTTAGTTTAGTTCAGTTTAGAGAAACAGGTCGTTTAGTCCACTGAGTCCGCGCCGACCAGCGATCCCCGTACACTAGCACTCTCCTACACACTAGGGACAAGTTATATTATGTATATCTGAATAGGGTGTATACCCAGCTAGAAGATAGGGTATATACTCAGTCTGAAGAAGGGGATCGACCCAAAACATTACCCATTCTTTATCTCCAGAAATGCTGCCTGTCCTGCTGAGTTACTCCAGCATTTTGTGTCTACCTTCAGTGTAAGCCAGCATCTGCAGTTCCTTCCTACGCAGGGTATAAATGCAAGTCTCTCTGAATGATGGACCTGAGTGTTACCAGCTGGCATCTGGTCCAGAACATGTTCTCTCTAATCATGTCACAGTGACCAAAGGCACTATTTTTGATTCTGGTAAAATGACACCCCATACTTGATTCCAGTAACCTGTTCTGAAAATAGTCTTTCCTTCTGTATCTGTTTTGTTCTTCACACTGACCTTTGCTTATGCAGGATGGGAAGGTTTGCAGAGAGAGGATAAGGTGGTTAGAGATGCACTGAAGGCCATGCAGGCAGCAATGTTGATCAGAGCTGATCGTCCCTTGTCTGGCAGGAGGAAGGCAGAAGCATTAAAGTTTTTCAAAACCTGTGAGATCCCTCTGTAAGAAGCTGCAGTTCGTAAGGAGAAAATGAGAGCTAATTTTGGAGGTTATATGGAATCCTGGTTTAATTTTAGGTTAAGGTTTATTATTGTCATGAGTACCGACATACCAAACAGGTTTTTTTTGCACGCTATCCAATCAAATTAGATAATACTATACATATAGTCAAGCCAAACTCTAATATAGTCGGTAGAGCAAAGGGGAAGATACAGAGCGCAGAGTATAGTTCTCAGCATTGTAGCACAATAGTTCCAGAGACAAAGTCCAATGTCCAAAGTGGGGTAGAAGGTGAATCGGACAGTGCGCTAGCTAATGGAAGTACACGGGATCTGGGGGTCCTTGTACATCAGTCAATGGAAGTAAGCATGCAGGTACAGCAGGCAGTGAAGAAAGCAAATGGCGTTGGCCTTTATAACAAGAGGAATCTAATATAGGAGCAAAGAGGTCGTTCTGCAGTTGTACAGAGCCCTAGTGAGATCACACCTGGAGTATTGTGTGCAGTTTTGGTCCCCTAATTCGAGGAAGGACATTCTTGCTATTGAGGGAGTGCAGCGTAGGTTTACAAGGATAATTCCCAGGATGGCGGGACTGTCATATGCTAAGAGAATGGAGCAGCTGGGCTTGTACACTCTGGAGTTTAGAAGGATGAGAGGGCATCTCATTGAAACATATAAGATTGTTAAGGGCTTGGACACGCTAGAGGCAGGAAACATGTTCCCGATGTTGGGGGAGTCCAGAACCAGGGGCCACAGTTTAAGAATAAGGAGTAAGCCATTTAGAACGGAGACGAGGAAACACTTTTTCTCACAGAGAGTGGTGAGTCTGTGGAATTCTCTGCCTCAGAAGGCGGTGGAGGCAGGTTCTCTGGATGCTTTCAAGAGAGAGCTAGATGGGGCTCTTAAAAATAGCGGAGTCAGGGGATATGGGGAGAAGGCAGGAACGGGGTACTGATTGGGGATGATCTGCCATGATCACATTGAATGGCGGTGCTGGCTCGAATGGCCAAATGGCCTACTCTTGCACCTATTGTCTATTGTCTATAGTCTATTGATGCAGAAGCCTGATGACAGAGGGGAAGAAGCCGTTCCCGTGTCTGGTGCGTGCTTTTAAGCTTCTGTAACTTCTCACCTACGGGTGTGGGGAGAAAGAATAGAAACATAGAAAATAGGTGCAGGAGTAGGCCATTCGGCCCTTCGAGCCTGCACCGCCATTCAATATGATCATGGCTGATCATCCAACTCAGTATCCCGTACCTGCCTTCTCTCCATACCCCCTGATCCCCTTAGCCACAAGGGCCACATCTAACTCCCTCTTAAATATAGCCAATGAACTGGCCTCAACTACCTTCTGTGGCAGAGAATTCCACAGATTCACCACTCTCTGTGTGAAAAATGTTTTCCTCTTCTCGGTCCTAAAAGATTTCCCCCTTATCCTTAAACTGTGACCCCTTGTTCTGGACTTCCCAACATCGGGAACAATCTTCCTGCATCTAGCCTGTCCAACCCCTTAAGAATTTTGTACGTTTCTATAAGATCCCCCCTCAATCTTCTAAATTCTAGCGAGTACAAACCGAGTCTATCCAGTCTTTCTTCATATGAAAGTCCTGACATCCCAGGAATCAGTCTGGTGAACCTTCTCTGTACTCCCTCTATGACAAGAATGTCCTTCCTCAGATTAGGAGACCAAAACTATACGCAAAACTCCAGGTGTGGTCTCACCAAGACCCTGTACGACTGCAGTAGAACCTCCCTGCTCCTATACTCAAATCCTTTTGCTATGAATGCTAACATACCATTTGCCTTCTTCACTGCCTGCTGCACCTGCATGCCTACTTTCAATGACTGGTGTACCATGACACCCAGGTCTCGTTGCATCTCCCTTTTTCCTAATCGGCCACCATTCAGATAATAGTCTAATTTCCTGTTGACGTGACCCATTCCTTCTCTCCAGAGATGCTGCCTGTCTCGCTGAGTTAATCCAGCTTTTTGTGTCTATCTTCAGCCTCATGAAGGGTGCTGAGCTCTCTGTAATTTTCCCCACGCCTCTTGCCCCCACAGTCTCAAGATCATTCGACAAGGTGAGGGGGAAGGCAGCCGACAAGAGTTCGGTGAAAGTCAAGAAAGCCACGTTAGACAGGGGGGGGGGATCAGATTCCCAATGAATTACAAGAACTAGGAGCGGCACGGTGGCGCAGCGGTAGAGTTGCTGCCTCACAGCACCAGAGACCCGGGTTTGATCCTGTCTGTACACTGTTTGTCCCTTCTCCCTGTGACTGCATGGGTTTTCTCCGGGTGTTCCGGTCTCCCCCCCACATTCCAAAGACGTGCAGGTTTGTAGGTCCATTGGCTTCTGTAAATTACCCCTAGTGTGCAGGATGCAAGCTGGGATAACATAGGATTAGTGAACAGGTGATCAATGGGCAGCATGGACTCGATGGTCCGAAGGGCCTGGGTTCATGCTGTACGAGGGAGTACAGAGAAGGTTCACCAGACTGATTCCTGGGAGGTCAGGACTTTCATATGAAGATAGACTGGATAGACTCGGCTTGTACTCGCTGGAATTTAGAAGATAGAGGGGGGATCTTATAGAAACTTACAAGATTCTTAATGGGTTGGACTGGGTAGATGCAGGAAGATTATTCCCGATGTTGGGGAAGTCCAGGACAAGGCGTCACAGTTTAAGGATAAGGGGGAAATCTTTTAGGACCGAGATGAGAAAAACATTTTTCACACAGAGAGTGGTGAATCTCTGGAATTCTCTGCCACAGAAGGTAGTTGAGGCCAGTTCATTGGCTATATTTAAGAGGGAGTTAGATGTGGCCCTTGTGGCTAAAGGGATCAGGGGATATGGAGAGAAGGCAGGTACGGGATACTGAGTTGGATGATCAGCCATGATGATATTGAATGGTGGTGCAGGCTCGAAGGGCCGAATGGCCTACTCCTGCACCTATTTTCTATGTTTCTTTGTATCTCTAAACTAAACTAAACTAAGCTTTCTGTGTGAATCATGGTAAAACTTTAAGGAAGTAGTGCAGTTTCAGCTTGTCTGGTTTCTTTGCAGACACTTAGAAATTCCTAAATTCTTATCAAGGTCATTTACTCATAGACGGATTCATAACAAACTCATCAACAGAAGAAGGTTTGCAATTGTCTGTCCCTTGATGTTAATCTAATGAAACACCTGTCATTTTGACGTGATTTTTGCCATTCCTACTCTCTGATCAGCCAAAAGAAAGAGATTTGTATAGAATTCTTGGTGTTGCAATCTATCTAAACAGTTCAGGGATCAGGCATCGCTCTCAGAGGTTTTATTTTCAGTATGCAAGGCGATCGACTTTTAATGTTCATAGAATCCCAAAATAGAAAACGCTGGAGATGTTCAGCAGGTCAGGCTGCATCTGTGGGGACGAGATCTGTTCCGGTCGAAGACCGTTTGTCAGGAATGGGACGGTGACAAAGCAAGTTGTTAAACCACAGGGGAGGTCAGGAATAGAGGGTGTCTTGGAATGGGTTAACTCAGGGTGACCATGGGGTTAAGCTGTAAGCAAGGTGACCTGGTCAGTGAGTGAATGAGGGAGGGCAGGGAGAAGAAGAGAACAGTGACAAAAGATTGCAGGAGTTGTGAAATACAGAGAGAAAGGCTCGGTGGTGCAGCAGTAGAGTTGCTGCCTCACGGCGCCAGGGACCCGGGTTCGATCCTGACTATGGCTGCTGTCTGTACGGAGTTTGCACGTTCTCCCTGTGACCGCATGGGTTTTCTCCGGGTGCTGCGGTTTCCTCCCACAATCCAAAGACGTGCAGGTTTGTGGGTTAATAGGCTTCGGTAAAAGTAGTAAATTGTCCCTGGTGTGCAGGATAGTGCTAGTTTCCGGGATCGCTAGTCGGTGTGGACAAGGTGGGCCAGTTTCCGCGCTGTATCTCTAAAGTCTAGAGTCTAAAGGATACACCTGGCAGATTAGACTGGGCATGGCCCTCCATGTTCTGAGAGATAAGGAAAAAAGAAAGGGGGAAAAGAAAGAAAGAAGTTGAGCCAATATCACATGTCTATGAGTGTTTGACAGCGCTGGGCCTGCACTCGCTGGAGTTTAGAAGGATGAGGGGGAACCTCATTGAAACTTACCGAATAGTGAAAAGCCTGGATAGAGTCGATGTGGAGAGGATGTTTCCACTAGTGGGAGAGTCTAGGACCAGAGGTCATAGCCTCAGAATTAAAGGACGTTCCTTTAGGAAAGAGATGAGGATGAATTTCTTTAGTCAGGGTGATGAATCTGTGGAATTAATTGCCACGGCTGGCTGTAGAGACCAGGTCAATGGATATTTTTCTGGCAGGGTGGATAGATTTTTGGTTAGTACGGGTGTCAGGGGTTATGGGGAGAAGGCAGGAGAATGGGGTTAAGAGGGTGAGGTCAGCCATGATTGAATGGCAGAGTAGACTTGATGGGCCGAATGGCCTAATTCTACTCCTATCACTTATGAACTTATGAAGACACATCTGATACAGTCTGAAATGAATTTATCTGATGTTGTAAACTACAGTATTGAGTCCAGAAGGCTGCAGATTGCCAGGCAGATGATGAGAGGCTCTTCCTCAAGCGTGTGGGGGGCTTCGGTGTAAGGATCATTGCGCTTTGCTTGAACATTTTCCCCTCCGTTTCTTCTCTTCCCTCCTTACAATCTTTCACAATCTCTTTTTACAATTTTTTACCGAAGCCAAGTCAACACACAAAACCTGTGCGTCTTTGGAGTGTGGGAGGAAACCGGAGCACCCAGGGGAAACCCCACGCAGGTCACGGGGAGAACGTACAAACACCGTACAGATAGCACCCGCGGTCAGGATCAAACCCGGGTCTCTGGCGCTGTGAGGCAGCAACTCTACCGCTGCACCACCGTGCTGCCCTTGTATGGGAATAGTAGGCTGAGACAGTATTCAAGAATTGCCTTCTTAAGGCACAATTTTTCACGATTCAAGTCCAAATAGTGTAAGGGGTGTTCGATGAATTCTACGGCTAGAGGCGTTAGCCACGGAGGATGTTGCATCTTCTGACACATTGTACGATTCTAACATTGAAATTGGAGAAGGCACTGATACCAGCAGGGCCTGTCGTATCACATACTTTACCCTAGGGTCACACTGATGTATCACTTTTGTTTAAATTCCTTCTCTGTTTATTTTACCAGCGGGTCGAATTCCCTGTGGTCGGCAAGTCATGAACTGATTCAATAACGCAGGACAATTGGCAATACACATTCGACACGTCATCCAGAAGGTGTTCCACTTTGTCAGCTCTGTGGTCACCAGGAATGTCGGACACTTCACGAGCCCAAATCGTGCAACATTCCAATAATCGGAATCATTTGGCCCTTCACGGACGTTGCCAAGCTGGAAAGGCTACAGAGAAGATTTACGAGGATGTTGCCAGGTCTAGAGGGTCCGAGCTATAGGGGGAGGTTGAGTAGGCTGGGACCCTGTCCCTTGGGGCGCAGGAGGATGAGGGGTGTTCTTATAGAGGTGTATAAAATCATGAGAGGAATAGATCGGGTAGATGCACAGAGTCTCCTGCCCGGAGCGGGGGAATCGAGGACCAGGGGACATAGGTTCAAGGTTATTAATCGAAGGATTACAGTGGAAATGAGGAAAGTTAAAGAGAGAGACTCAGAGGGTCAAGCGGCATCTGTGGAGGGAATGGGCAGGGAATGTTTCAGGCAATGAACAGGCAAGCCTTCTGCAGACTGATTTCTCTGATTCCTGATTTATGAAAGTTAAAGTCGGGTTGACACAGTGGTACAGCCCATGGGGTGGCACAGCAGTAGAGTTGGGGTCAAGGGAAGAACGTTCACGTGGCGGCCCAGTTTCCACCAATCTTTCCACCGCCACGCACAAGAAGCACAAGAAGCGACAAGACAGACACCATTTTCTGCAGATGCCAAGAAGTGTGTTCAACTCTGGCTGAACAACTTCTAATCTTGTGTGTGGACTCGACAAGAAGAAGAAGCAGTAGAGTTGCTGCCTCGCAGTGCCAGTGTCCCGGGTTCAATACTGACCTCGGGTGCTGTCTGTGTGGAGTTTGCATGTTCTCCCTGTGACCGCGTGGGTTTCTCCAGGTGCTCTGGTTTCCTCTCACGTTCCGAAGACATGCGGCTTTGTAGGTTAATTGGCTTAGGTAAATTGCCGGTAGTACGAAGGATAGAACTAGCGTATGGGTTACTGTGGTCGGCGTGGACTCGTTGGGTCAAAGGGCCAGTTTCCAAGATGTGTGAGTGGGTTTGTAGGTAAACTGGCCTCTGTAAATTACCCCTAGTGTGCAGAGAGTGGACGAGAAAGTGGGATAACATAGAATTGGTATAAATGTGTGATCGATGGTTGGTGTGGGTTCGGGGGTGGGGGTGGGGGGGCTGAAGAGCCTATTTACATGCTATAGCTTTCAATACAGATGTGCAGGTTTTTTGCACACACAGAGGTGAACATGCTGCCAGAGGTGTTGGTGAAGGCAGATTTAGAGGCTTTAATTAGGCCTATGCAAGGAATGGAAGGATATGGATTACGTGCAACCAGAGGAGATTAGTTCATCTTGGCATCATGTTCATAATAATGGTCATAAATTATAAGAGCAGAATTAGGCCATTCAGCCCATCAAGTCTATTCCGCCATTCAATCATGGCTGATCTATCTTTCCCTTTTGACCCCATTCAAGATTCAAGTTACATTTATTGTCACATGCACCAATTGGTACAGTGAAATTTGGGGTCACCATACAGTCATACGAATAAAAAAAATAAAAAACACGATAGTATTTTAACATAAACATCCCCTGCACAGCGGAATCAACGTTTCCCACTGTGAGGGAAGGCCCAAAGTTCAGTCATCCTCCTCTTTGATGTTCTTTGATGTTCACCCGTGGTCGGGGCCTCCCGGGCCCTCCGTAGTCGCCGCTACGGGCGGCCCGATGCTCAGGCCCTCTCCGAACTCCGACGTCGGAACGGGAGAACAACCTCAGCGGCTTGGACCTCCGAATCGGCCACTTCCTACCGGAGTCCGCGGCTCCCGAAGTCCACAGGCCGCGGCGCCTAGCGGAGACCCACGCTGGCGGCCCTCGGCAAAGGGCCCCAGGGCACCGCGATGTTGAAGTCAGCGCCGCCCGCCCGCGCTGGAAGCTCTTCAAACCACAGCCCCGCTTTGTTGTTGCAGCAGGCCCAGCACTCCGGAGCTTCAAACGGCGATCCCAGGTGAGGCATCGCCCGCTCCGCGATGTATCCAGCGCTGCGCCGCCGCTGCTGGAGCTCTGGTCCGATCCCCAGCAGGAAAGGCCGTGCCAATCCAGTTGGTAGGCCGCGAGGAGGGGGGGCGAGGACGTGACTCGGAGAATAGTCGCATCCTCGCCAGGAGGCGACTGGGAGACGGTTTCCCCCTTACCCTACCCCCCTCCCCCACATAGAAAAACGAAAGAAACCTCCTCAACATTCTTTTAAACAAACTAAAATTAAAGATGGAAAAAGATGGAAAAAGATGGAAAAAACGGACAGACCGTAGGCAGAGGCAGCCTTCATGCAGCCTTCATGCGGTACTGATTCTCCTGCCATCTCTCCATAACCCCTGGCACCCTTATTAATCATGCTGGAGTAAAAGGCAGCATCTCTGGAGAGAAGGAACGGGCGACTTTTCGAGTTCACCCGAAACGTCACCCATTCTTTCTCTCCAGAGATGCTGCTTGTCCCGCTGAGTTACTCCAGCATTTTGTGTCCACCTTCGATTTTAACCAGCATCTGCAGTTCTTTCTTACACCCTTACTAATTAAGTTTGGCACGAACAACCTGTTCTATGTTCTATGTCTTATGTTCTATGTTCCATGTTCTGGAACAGTAAAAACTCATGACTTTTTTTGGTTTAACGACAGTTCTCTTGATTTCTTCTCACCGCTACAGACACCAGTGCCAGAAGTGCCAGAAACATATAACATTCTTAAGGAATTGGACAGGCTAGATACAGGAAAAATGTTCTCCATGTTGTGGCAGTCCAGAAACAGGGGGTCACAGTTTAAGAATAAGAATAAGGGCCATTTAGGACTGAGATGAGGAAAAGGTTTTTTAGCCAGAGAGTTGTGAATCTGTGGAATCCACTACCACAGAAGGCAGTGGAGGCCAATTCACTGGATGTATTCCGGAGAGAGATAGATACAGCTCTCAGGGCTAACGGAATCAAGGGATATAGGGAGAAATCAGGAACGGGGTACTGATTCTGGATGATCAGCCATGATCATATTGAATAGCAGTGCTGGCTCGAAGGGTCGAATGGCCTACTCCT